>JABWIB010001460.1:24922-47888 GCA_016617825.1 Platyplectrum ornatum | reverse complement strand
TCCCCTTCTCATTAATGTTCTTCCATATATCCCCGCGTCTCAGAGAAAAGGAGAAATTGCATATATAGTGAAGTTCTATTAGGAACCAGGTAAGCTCGGTCTGTGTTAAACCTACTCACATTTGATGCGTCTTGAATGGTATGCCCGTCAATACATTTCCCGAGGTTCATCCTCTCCTCTAGAAGCGGTCAGTTTCTTCTCTTGTTCTTCCGGCACCACGAGTGCCGGGCGGCAATCCCGTCTGCTCGCCCGCCGATGACGTCACCCTCTGAGTCCTCCCGAACTCCAGAATACAGAGACGATCCTAGAAGGCTCCCCCAATAGCGGAAGCAGCTCCTATACTTGGGCTCCTGTTACACCTTCCCCCTCCATATCAAACAGAGACTTTCTCCTAAGATTAGCGATGTTCACACATAGGGCAAAGGGCGTTTTTCACCAGTGGCTAGCGACTAGTTCAGCGCAAAAAAAAGAGGGGTTACAAATTATATCTTTATTGTGAAAGTTTATGAACCAATACAGATTTGTAATGTTTAACCCCTTCAAGACGCTGCCTATTTGGTCAATAAAGACCAAGCCCTATTTTCCAAATTTGACATGTATCATTTTATGTGATAATAACTTTTTAATGCTTTTACTTATACAGCTGATTCTGAGATTGTTTTTTCGTGACACATTGTACTTTAAGTAAATGGTAAATTTTGGTTTATACAGGCTGTATTTATTTGTAAAAAATGCTCAAAAATATTGCCATTTTCAAACTGTTACCATTTCTGCTTGTAACACAGATACACATACCACACAAAATAGTTAATAAATAATAATTTCAATATGTCTTTTTGTTGCCATCATTTTGTCAACCCTGTTTAACTTTTTTAGGATGGTAGATGGCTCGTAAACTTAGTTGCAATTTTAAGAAACTTTGAAAGTTTCAAAAATTTAGGGGCCAAGTCACGTTGGATGTCACTTTGAGGGGCCTGCGTGATAGACACCCCCATAAATNACCCCATTTAGAAAACTGGACCCCTCAAAGTATCAAAAACAGCACTCTGGAAGTTTGTTAACCCCTCACAAAGTGCGGGTAAAATTTATAAATTTCCATTTTTTAGCAAATTTTCCATGTTAATCCATTTTATTCTGGACCGATGTTAACCAGGACAGATGTTACCCATAAGACAAAACGTAAAATGTAATCCCCTGACTCTGCAGAAATGACTAGCCAATCGCGGCCTTTGTCGGGGCCAATATTTTTGGTCTCCCCCAGCATCAGTAAGATGGCAGCTGTCACTGACAGCTGGTCCATCCATTGTATAATAATAGCACTTACCCCTATGTATCAATCCCCAATATCCTATAGAATGTAAGCTTGCGAGCAGGGCCCTCTTCCCCACCCATTCTGTCTGTTACCACCCAGTAATGTCTTATTGATTGTTAAATTGTAAAGCGCTACGTAATCTGATGGCGCTATATAAAAAACTGTTAATAAATAAATAAAAAATAAATAAATATGCTATGTGCTGTAGCATTGGTATAAAGAGGTTGCATTGCAAGCACCTTTGGGTGGCACTCAGCCTGCCATGTTATCTACTCTGAAACACATGCAGACCCGTCCTCACCTCTGAATTGGAGGTTTAATTATGTATAAGGTTGAATTTCTAGTTTCTTCATTTATTTAAATGTTTCATATGGACTCTTGTGATTTATTAACTCTTGGGAAAGCAGTTGGTTTGCTTTATATATTTAAGACTTTAAGATGTGACTATTTGAACCGCACATAATTTTCTAATATCCTGTACAATTTAAAATTGAGAACTATGTGCTGTGGTTCATTAATACGATCAATAAACAATTCTTACCAGCCTCCAAGTACATTCATTAGAACCCTTATCTCAATGGAACTTGTGTTTAAGAACTTTTGTGATTTATAGGGCATTCCTTCTTATTAATAGTAAACACACAAAGTCTTTCCTGTACATTTTAGAAATACATCAAGGCTGGGTAGTCCTATAAAATTTATATTTACCTGCTGTTTGGCATGAACAGAAACATGAAAGAAACATAATCTATAGAAAGAATTTCTTCTTATTTTTCACCTTTTCCAGTTTAGTTTATTTTATACAGAATTTATAACATTACTAACACATCTGTAAATGGAAGAATGTTTAACATTAATCTTAAAATCAGCAAATCCAGGAACATTTTTGTCTGTCAGCTGACGAACACTTGTACACTGCTTTAAAGCAGCCAAATAGTTACAGATAATGTTCCCTTGCAACAACTTCCTATTAAAGTTTAAGCACTATGGGGGTCATGCACATGGTGGTCAAGTATAGCATATGTAGTATGTTATGGCATGCTTATGTTTTTCTGAACTTAACATGGCTAGGTTTATGCAAACTATCACTATTCCGAGTTTTTCCTCAGTCATCTTGCTTTTAAATTTCATTAGTTGCAAACAGTATTAAAGTTAAGAGATGATGTTTCTTAGCCCAAGTCTAATAACAGGGTAACAGTAACGCTGTGTGCAAAATGCAAAAATATTCTCCCTGCATGCAAACACTAATATTCATTTTACCTCCCCTTCAATTCAACATGGTTTTGATCACTCATGAGTAAGTTGTGAGTAAGTCAGTAGTGTCTAAAGTCGGAATCTGGCCCTATGTTTGACTAGTTCAAACTAAAGTGGGAGACGTTTATACACAGGAAAATGAACTGGATAGTGATTGACTTTTGTGTTGTAGAGTGTCATGGAGTGAGTTGACTGTTTAAGTAAAAAGAATAGTTCAAAAGATGAGTTAATCTAGTTCGTTTTGCTCTTCTAGTTCATTTAGCTCATTTAGTTTACGCAGTTCATGATCACTGGCTATGGAAATGAGAAGTGAGTAGATAGACCATAGATCTGTTCTAGTCACAATAAACATGAATTAAATTAACTCAATGAACAAGAAATAGTTAAACACTAGAGGTAAAATACGGTTAGTAAAATGCTCAGTAATCTGAGCTCAGAGGTGCCTCCTCCAGTGATTGTGCAGTAGGAGCTGCTCATTGAGCTTTACATTTCTGTGTAGTGACCGACTTCCTTTCTCCCACTTCTTTTAGTTCCAATTGAACCAATCTTTGCCACTTGTGTGAACTTAATGAACTAGTTCACTTAAAAGATGAGTTTATTTTTATTAACTATTTCTTCTCCAACTACACATGACTAGTAAGGTCTGTTACTTTGCCCTGGATCAGCCAGGAAACCTTTCTCAAACTGTGGTCATCCAGGTAGATGTGTGTCCATGTGCTTTCTACAGTCATTTTGTTTTTCTTTGCACCACACTGTGGCGGACCCAACTGACGCCGAGTCCGAGGCGGCGACGATGGCACCGCCATCAGCTGCACTGAGGACGGGGGATTTGGACAAGGACCAATCAGATGACATCACGTCATCTCAGCCCGGTCCCGCTGGCCAATCACAGGCTGACATGGTCTGCACCGGCCTGGCGGACCTGAAGGGAGACTGCGCAACGGACCAATCAGGGAAGCCCCGTCCCCGTAAGTGGCTATAAAAGTCGCTAACGGCGGGAAAGGTGGGATCAAGAGCGAGGAAGACGTCGAGAATCAAGTAGCCGGTGAGAGTCAAGTAGCCGGCGAGAGTCAAGCAGAACACGCCGGAAACAGGGGAGGAGACGTCGGAGAAGCAGGTGGGCGCCTGTTTTGGTAGGTAGGCGCCGCCTGTCCAAGGGCGCCACAGCCCACTCGGGCCAGACATCAAGGGGTTAAGTCCTCCTGGCCAGACATCAAGGGGTTAAGTCCTCCGGGCCAGACATCAAGGGGTTAAGACCCCCAGACCAGACACCAAGGGGAGAAACACCCTGTCCAGAAAGCCCAAAAAGGGTTAAAGTTCCCAAATTTGTCACAACGTCCCAGGGCATAATGAAAAGGGGTTTAAATTCCCCAGCCCAACAAAAAGGAGGGGGATAACCAATTCTGCCATAACTGGAGGGGGTTGTACCGTCATGGCCGTAACTAGAGGGGTAGAGACCCCCAGGCCAGTTTGAAAGAAAAAGGTCGAACCACCCTGGTCGCTACCCAAGTGTAAAAGGGGTACAGCCCCCATTCTGATCCAAATCACCTTCCCCAATAGACCGTGTGTGAGTGTGGGCATATTAATTGTAATAGTGTGAAGCATTGTAGTTTGGTTATTCCCTGTGGACTTTCTTCTCACCTGAAATCATTTAAGCAGGAAACGGATCCTCTGGGAAGTCCTTTTGGCGCCGCAGCTGGAGAGGTAAGGTGTGACAACAGTTGACTATTGTAATCGTATCATTGTTGTTGAGTTTTCCTTTAGAGTTCAGCGTTGGGTCAGAATTTCCCCTGAATTGTTAGTGCATTGTTAGTTAGGTATTTCTTAGTCAGGGTAGGTTGTGCACTAACCCTCTTCTACCCACAGCTCCATTGGACATTTCAGTCGGAGTACGTTGTTCAGTAAGGCGATGCGCGGCCCTCACATGTTGAGTAAAGGCGGGGTCCTAGCTTTGGTAGCTTGCGGCCCTGTGCTCCATTCAGCCTCAGGTCCACGGCCAGAGTAACCGGACTTCCCTCAATAGGCATGACAGGTCACGCACCTGCCGTTATTGGTAAGGCCGGACATTCCTCTCCCGCTGTACCCTGCCCTTTCTCTTTTTGTTCTCTCTCCCTGTAAATCGCTGGATAGGTTCCAACCGTGGCGGTTGTCTTAGTCGCAATTCAGCGGGATCCTGGTTGGAGCGAAGGCAAGGTCAATAGGGCGTGGAAGCGGACAGGGTAAATTGCCTGTAAGAGCCTCTCCTCACAACACCACCAACTTAGCAGTGCACTGTTAGAAAACCCATGGTTACTGACTTTTATATTCCTATCAGGCTTAAAGTCCCATTCCAAACACTAATAGTAATACCAAAAATCATTTTGACACTATGAAAAAACTTTGACACTATGAAAAAATTTGACACTGTGAAAAAACTTTTCATAGTGTTAAAGTGTTAAGCATTGATTTTTCAAATATAAACCCTTAAGAATAAAATGGAATGATAATAAGAAGTTTAAGTACATTTTCTCTGGCAGGAGCCATTCTGTATTCATAAATAGGTTATGTAAAATGAATCGCAGCACTGCAAAATCCTATCGTTAACATTAAATTAACAGGTCTAATTGCCATACATAGAGATAGAGTTATTTAATGGTTGAAAATATTGTAAAATTTTCATTTTTTAGTTATTTAGTTTACAGGAATATCTCATGAAAAGCTTCCTACAGAGATGTTTGCCCTCAGACTATGATCAATTTTAAACATTCACCTAATGTAAAATATTTCTCTGTGTTCCTTCACACAAATGCATGCACAGAGGAACGCACATTGTACATTGTGTGTGCCATAGGTGCGTTAGTAAATGTTTAGAGGGCTGCATGTGAACGACAATCACACAAATCGGTGCCTTTAGATTGCAAATAATTATGATGTGTAGTGTAGGGCATGCAGCAGCTATGTGTTTTGCAGCTTTGTACCCAAATATATTGCGCAATTAAAGGCTTGTATAGTTTAATGCTCACTGTTAACTGTTTAATGCCAGTACCTCTGAGGGGAATATAAAAATGTAACAAAATAAAAGAAAACAATATTTAACATTTTTGAAACAAAACATGACTGGGTGAACCATGTTTGTGGCATTAGTCTTGTTGAGGGATAAAATGTTTTATACCAACGTATGTGCAATAGGTTTGGTATTTAATGGACATAATTATGCACATATTTCGCCTTACAGACGTTTTTCGTGTTCTTAAAATGTTTGTTATTGGTGATATGTAATTTAGTGTTATGTAATATTGTACAATTGTGCATGTATAAATTTTGTATATATCATGTGTTGTTTGGAATAAAATTGTTGTGAGTATTTTTGTACCTTTCAATACATTTTTAATATATCTAATATATTGTGGCACTGTCCTGAATAAACTTTATTATTTATATGATTGGTCCCTGATGACAAAGGTGTGCGCGGGTATGGAACCTCTATTTGTTTCACAGTGAGGATTCATCTGTAGCCCAACATAGGTGAGACTATGGGCCAGATTCAGCTTTTCACTCTCATGACTTCTCTCATGGGCAAAACCATGTTGCAGGGGAGGTAAATTTAATTAGTTGCAATCAGCATAACAGGTGACATCTGATGTTTCCAGCCCAAGTCTAATAACAGTGTAACAGTAACGCTGGTCAGTATCTGTGTGCAAATTGCAAAAATAAAGTATTCTCCCTGCATGCAAACACTAACATTCATTTTATCTCCCCTGCAATTCAACATGGTTTTACCCATGAGAGTGTAAGTCATGAGTGTAAAGGTGGCCATACATGGTACGATAAATCGTCCGATTGTAACGAAAAATCGTTATCGCCCGATAAATCGTTTGAATGTATGGTCAATTTATTTAAACCACAGGGCAGAAAAATCGGTGAGAAACCTATTTCTCCCGATCATTTTATCTTTCAGTATGCAGAACTTACATCGTTTAAAATAAGAATGATCGTGATATGTATGGGCAAAACTTTAGCATCGTTCGGAGAAAACTCGTAAGAAAAAATCGTGACTATATTTCGAGCTTTCAGGAAGTACAAGCCAATAGTCCCGGAAGTACAACAGCACAGGAAACAGCGATGGAAAACATTGTCTGCTAACTGGTATAATCTGTACATCAAAACCTACAGCAAAGACATGTGCATGTAAAATGATGTTTACTAAATCCTTATAACATGTGTTCACTACATGCAATACTCCCATTGTGTCTTACAGGTACGATGTGCGCGAAAAATCGTTCCACGAACGAAGATACTGCTGTTGACAATGGCCATCGAGATTACAATGTAAACAGAAAGCTCCCAACACGTGAAATAAATAAAAACAAATAAATAAAAAGTTTTGAGTGTTAATACAAAGCTTTTGCCGACATAATAGTACACAATAAAAATATTATTCTAATACCGTGTATGTGAAAAGTTGTACTACAAAACCTTGAGGTAGCGCAAATTGAAACCGTTACTAGTAATTTGCTAAATGACACATAAGAAACGTCAAGACTTGTTATATATATGTACAAACATATGTGTGAATAATGATCACATGTATTTCATTACATGATACATGAAAGCAAGTAAGTGCTTACACCATTGCAAAAGAACCTGTTGAAAATGCTAATATTTTTCCTATTTGTTTTGTGTGTATAAGTACTGCATAAGTTTTTGTCGCCCTCCCTTATAGTAGTAAACTGTAATCGAGAAAGCTTTAAAACTATGACCACATTGGACCNGTAATGCACGCCAGATCACTAATAATGTACCATTGCTGACTGCCATAACAAGCAACGACGTAATGAAAAGCCTTCAACATGGGTTTACACCTTTTATTAAACAGGAAATAAACACATACCCATATCTGTGTAAGCAAACATCTTGCGTACCTGCAATGTGCACTGTTGCAGCAAAATAAAAAACTGTTCAATTTGCATGGTAATAACGATTTCTTATAAAAACCTAATTTGTTTAAATACACTATATTGAGATTTCCATTCATCCACACCTAATGCACATACGAACATGTGTATTTAGTACCACATACACAGTACCAGCTATGTACACCTGACATGTACAATAATAACACTTATAATGTGGCATTGCACACACCAAAAAGATGGAAAAATGTGTTCTGTGCTACAAAACAACATTGCAGATAACATTTTTGGCAAAAAAAAAACAGTTTTAAACTAGTAAGTACAAGTTACAACTACACGCACCCATACCTAAACATAAGTTTGCGTTTAAAATGCTAACCTAGTTGCACGGGGGTTCTCGTTTGAAAAGTACGGAAGGTGCCATTTTTTTTAATAACATCACATTGGTATGCAATGCGATTGCTTGACGTTTAAAATCCTCTGCCATTTCGACAGTTTCATCAAGGACTCGCATATACTGCAACAGTGGTGCATCTAAGGTTGATTGTGGTTGCAGCTGGTCGCCGTGTCCTCGCTCACTGCCACTGGAGGAGTCCGTAATAACAATAGTCTCTGCAATAAACAAGCATAATAGAACATGTTATGAACATCATGCCAATGTTCATTGTATAATGATGAGTCAACATTTTTATGTAGTGCAGTAGCGTGACATATATTGACACTGTCATATGCAATATAAAGTAAAAACTAGTGGCAAGTACTGGTGTACACACCACTATTTACATTTATTTGCAACGGATAGGTAACATAAACCATCAATGTTTACGTTAGTTGCCTAATCATGATAGTTTATTGTGTGTACACTGTCTGCCAACAGGTCATTTTGTATGAACAAGCTATACATGTTCCCATAGCTATAATAGCACCCACTTACCAGGTGACGTGCAACATGTACATTCTAATGCATTCCCGTAACCCCAAGAATATGTATTGGTTTCTATAACAAAAGTTACATTGATATCAGCATACGGCTAATAATGCTGTTCATGTATATGGCATATACATGTGCATATATGGTAAGAGCAATGGTTGCTATGCATAACAAGTATATTTTACCACCACTGCACCTATGTCTGCACATACAAATCCTATGGAAAACGTCATGTACTCAAATTGTATTATACAGAAACAAAACCATGTTTACATACCATCCGTGCTTTCAGGCATAGGTTTAGCTGGAGTTGTTTCACGCGCAAAACTAATATGTTGATGACTTGTACTAGGAGTAGCTGTAGAAATGAAAATGACATCATTACAGTGTGCATAAAACAATTTTTGCATTGTCCAAAAACATTTCAAACATTACACGCATGCTTGATGACGTGTAATAAAATATATATCTGTAAAACGCATACAATATATATAACATTGCTAAACTTCATACATATTATTTTTGAAACACCTCAACATTGGATCGAAAAAGTGTACACGTATTACCTTGTGCCATGAATAACCTAACCTTTTATATGACACACATAATGCTGTATGTGTAGTATTGCACAACACATAAGATTGCTCATGTACACCAAAGTTTGTCACCTTATCATTAAACAAAGAGGCAAATTACAACAGGTCATGGTACAGATAAATTATTACGTTTCATATGCATTGTCTGTGTGTGTATACAAAAATATATACTTTATTAAAATGATATTATATATCTGACATAGTTGTGTTCATCTGTGCTATCTGCATACCGGTTGCATGGTGTATTATGTTTGCATACACGGCGTGGCATGCTGTTTTTCCTGTAAGTAAGCAAACTATTTGTGCACCACTGTATATCTATTTGGTGTGTTATAACTACACTAAATTAATACTTAATGCAATCCTACCCTTACATATTATATAGTACTGCTACACACAGTGTGATATAGCACCATAACACAATAAATGTTGCCATGGGTTGCACACAACTCTTGCAGTGATGCTAAAGTACTGCAAATGTACTTATGTGTTGTACATACATATGTCATTTAACATGTTTTCCAATATAAAGTTTTTGTTGATGAGTAGCCTGCTTACCTTCATTGTCAGAAGTGTGGCNAGTGGAAGGATCGCTTTGCACAAGAACGCTATGAGATCTACCTAGGTGGAAAGAGAAACATGACCATAATAAATAAAAATGCCATGCAAATATCTCATTTTAAACATACATAATGTAATCCCAGAAGCTCATGATGAAACTTACTGCGAAGTCGTTGCCGAATTTTCGCCAACTGTCGNCGTTCTTTTCTCTTAAGATCCGACCAACGTTTTTGTAATTGATGTTTTTCACGCTGGATTCCGAATTTTGCATGAATTTTCTGTATCACTTTGTTCATAATTCTTTGTTTGCGCAAGTTCACAGCGTTGTACTCTTTTAGTTGGCAATCATAATCTTTCAAATCAAACCATTTCACTAATAACTCCATTTCTTTTCTTCCCATAGGAGTTGCCCTAGGAACATCCATATTTTCTATAGGATCNGGAGTTGTTGATGTCGATGGAGTTTCATTTGCATCCATTTTATGAGCTTCTTTTCAATAAGTTCATGTGCAGCTTTCACCATGAGCAAAATAAAGATGGTGGAATAACGCAGTTTCACTGCCTTTATGTATGGGTGCGGTCGTCTGCNCAACATCATGTGACTAATATTAGCTACATGCGTGTAGCCAATGGTGTTAACATCATTTTGGCGGGAATACATGTTGCCGACGGAAAGATTTCTGAGGAACGAACATTCTGGAACGCCAGTACAATGTATGTAAGTATATTACATTTTATTGATTGTTCACACCTATAGTCGACCTTTCAGTTATATTGACTAACTTTGTATGCCTTCTTTAACAGAAAAAAACATTGTATGCACTTATATATCTATGGCATTTCATTTTACCCATACAACATGGGATTCATCTGGTTTTGTGTTATTTTGTTTTGCATTTTATGCTATAATTGTCTTTTGTCAATTGTAATGTATGTCAAGGGGCCGCTAACAAATTGATTTACAAGTATTACTACATATGTGGTCATATTTAGAAATAGTAATTACCAACTTAATTATGCATATTTTATTTTGTTCCACGTACACTCTATTGTATTTCAATTATTTTTATACTACTTATGTGTGCTTGTCATAAACATTATAGTACCTACTGTATGCTCTTCACACTTGCAACACAAGTTAAGTGTATTAATATTTGTAGACAGCTATAATGACGTTAACATTGCAAATTGTGGTCTTATATGTGTAATATGACACTTAACAAATGGTATGATGCATACATAATAAATACAATAGCTGTATTTGAATGCCTGTAGCATACTAATATGTGTTGTCATATCAAATGTGTTCGTCAGGAGTCCATCACATTGCACGTCACCAGGCAATGGTANCTCCATCCTAACAAAGTGTGGAAGAGTACCAATATGATGTTGCTGTGTATCCTAGTGGTGTTGTAACACTGCAATTAATACATGTGCTGTTTTAATGATGCACCTTAATATCAATATTGATGCTTATAGTAACAGAAATGGAACACATTATAATCTGAACTAAACAATGTTATTTTCTTTTGTTTTTCAGATGGTAGATAAACGTGAATTTATTCGCGAATTTATTGAGGTGTACCAGGCCAACACATGTCTATGGCAGTGCAAGTCCTCAGACTATACAAACAAAGACAAAAGGTTGGCGGCAATGAATGCCTTGCTTGACGTAACTAAACAGTACCATTCCACAGCAACTCTAGATTATGTAAAAAATAAAATACAGAATTTGCGTACTGTATACAAAAAAGAATTGAACAAAGTGAACGATAGTAAGCGTTCGGGGGCTGCCAGTGATAAAATATACGTGCCACGCCTGTGGTACTATGAGTTGCTGCACTTTACAGCAGACTGTGATATGCCAGCTCCAGCACTAACAAATTTGGATAATACAGAGTCATCATCGCAAACAAATATGGAGGATACGGAAACGGTAAGTAATGTTTTTATTATATATTTTCATAATTACATACATATATCTATGTTTACGGCGTTATTGGAAAACTTCATTTTGCCATGAAACTGCACCATTGCCAACAAAAAAATTCACATAGTTTTCCCGATTTTGTTTTGCTTCACCGGAAGAATTAGTAAATGCAATACGGTTAACAGAGGTAAGTAGACTATTAACTTCATAATCGTCATTGTTGTTAGGCAATGCATTAGTATTAGTAGAACTTTGGTGTTTTCGCATGTAATTATGTAAAACACAACAACAGTAAACAATGATGCACACTTTCTCATGTGATACATTAATGTTCGTATGGAAAATGCGAAATTTGTTAACTAACATCCCAAAAGTATTTTCCACCACTCGGCGAGCCCGTGAAAGACGATAGTTAAAGATGCGTCTTTCAGTGGTTAGTAAGCGTTGCGGGAAAGGGCGCAGTACGTTTGCATGAAGAGCAAAGGCCTNGTCGCCAAGAAATACAAAATTTAAATTATCAACATTCTCCTCTGGCGGCGGCAAATCCAACATGTTGTGGCGTAACTTGTATTGGAACGTGGTATTCTCCATAACGCCACCATCGGACATTCTCCCGTTTTTACCTATGTCTACAAAAATAAACTCATATTTGGCGTTGACTATTGCCATAAGAACAACACTGTAAAAGCCTTTATAATTGTAATAATAAGATCCACTATGTGCTGGCTGGGTAATTCGGATGTGCTTGCCGTCCATAGCACCGCCACAATTTGGGAAATTCCATCGTTGGTAAAAATCCGCCGCTATGGATTTCCATTCGGCTTTAGTGGAAGGAAACTGTAAAGATACGATAATAAAAAGTTTTGTTACATATATGATATTGACAATATGTTTTCCTTGTTTACAGGTAATACCTATGAGCCAAACCATGTCTCCTACAAATAGCGAGGACAATGTAACTGCAGCACAACGTGGCACAACAGCAACAATTCCACCGTATACACGCAAGGAACCAGCGCGAAAACGGGCTAAAGACACTAACATGTCTCGAAACGATGCTCTAACTCAGGCAGTATTAAACACATGTAGCCAATGTTTTGGAAAAGATATTGATAAGTACGATGCCTTTGGAATTGTAGTCGCGGCAAAATTGCGTGAAATGGATGCTAGGTATCAAAATGAAACGGAAAGATTAGTATATGAAACATTATGCAAAGGTGGCGCTGGAGACTTTCACAATATTACACACTTAAATAGTGCTCCCCGTTTTCCTGTTATGAATCCACACACTTCACATACATTCCCTGGGCAATATCAAAATTTGCAATACAGTAACCCACATTACCAACCACCTCATCCCCCNTCACAGCAAGGACACCATGGAAATGTGTCTCGCTTTTATAATCAGGATAATGTAGCTCCTTCTACGTCTTCTTTTGAGGCTACTTCTTATGTTAATTTAGATTAAAAATTGGTTATGTGTATAATATATAATTTCACTGTGTTACATAACTTGTTTATATATAGAATAAAATAATATTGTTGTTAACAGTGTGTTATGTGGTGTAGTGTTTTTTTATGTATTTGTTTACCTTCATGTACTCATTCTGTAATGCATGCACAATGGCATGGCAAGTATCCGGAATTATCTTCCCTAACGCTTGTGCAGATATTCCTGTCGTGAATTTCAGGTCTTCAAAATTACGTCCTGTTGCTAAATATCNCAGCGTACTGATTAAACGCTGTTCTGGCGATATGGATTGGCGAAACGTTGTATTTTGCCGTTGCACAAATGGAGTAATCGCTACCAGTAAATTATGAAACATCGCATCATCCATTCTTAGATAATTGCGGTAATCGTCAGGATTATTTTCACGCAGTTCNTGCATAAGTGGCATATGTGACAAAGTGCCGCGTTTCAGTAGCCACTCCAGTAGCCACTCCTTTGTCCACCATCTCCTTTTCCTCCGAGATACTGGTATTTGTTGGTCGTCCAATTGCAATGCTAACAACAGTAACGCCATGCACCCTTTGCGCCGCTTCATTATTATGTCCATTTCTGTAGTAAAACATAAACATAGTATATAATATATAGACCATTTAAAACACAGTGTGCAGGTATCTATTTTTACACAGCTCTATAGTTAATACGGTTGTATTATTTTATACCATCGTGTTTTCATATACACATAAACCCTTTATAGTTTTTACAAAAATACTCATGCAATTATCATGTTACCCAACTACCTAATATTATTTCTTTTCATATACTGCTGTACTCACAAAGTGTTCTTATTTACCATGCTATATTTACACATGTTTTCTAAAGTCACTACACGATACACTCCGGCCCCGCAATGTATCTTTCTTGGAGCAATGTAATAAAACAAAACCATGGCAACGTTCAAATGTAATATCTCCATCCTCGCTTATCCCCTGTCTAAACTACCGATAACAAATAGTTTCGACTGTAATGGTCATTACTATCCAGATTTTTACTATACATGCTTATGAAAACTAATTCCAACATGAGGTTTATATAATGGATGTGGTATACACAAAGAAGTCATTTATCATTTATGCGTGTGTCCTAATGTGACAATGTATGTGGGCTTATCCCCTTGTGTGTCTCAATATAATCTGATTTTTGCTATATTTCCATTCTGTAGTCTACAGCCTTTGGATGGTTGCAAATTTCATTTTTTATAAAGTAATGCATTAAAAATGTAGAAAATGCCATTATATGATAGTACATAACAGTTTTCCTTCATGGTCTTTGTCAAACACATGTAACTTTCAGGTTTTAGGTTTTGTCCTGTTATAAATGGTACTTGTGGATTGTTTCAGTGACATACACATGTTGTAAAGATAGCATGGCTCTAACACCTGTTTGCAAATAATTATTTATGAGACAGAAACTTTGTTTCATGTTATAAAAATTTTACATTTTATATCGTGTTTATGCAGACATGTGTGCTATGTCTACTGTTCAAATTTGGTGTGGAGTTCTTATTAAACTTTATACGACATTATGTACTTACTTTTCTCACACAAACTNTGCACTGCTTCACAGCTCCACTATGCTGCCTGTGTGAGCAAGTGAACAGGAATAGAGTGTGTGAGGAAACTTGTTCCAGGTCATGGTTTTACAGGTCATGTATAGAAAAAGTTTTATTTGCAGTGTACACAATGAACACAGAAAAATCGTTTTACGATCGTGTCATGTATGCTCTTTTAACGACATGTTCATAACGATCACTCCTTTACTTTTATCGTTGGGCGGAGCTTCGTTTGCACATTTTACAACGATGCTCGCTTCGTGTATGGTCCTATAACTTTTGCCCACGATACATCGTTTAATCGCACGAATTCTATGGCGATCGTTCATGCTCACGATTTATCGTACCATGTATGGCCACCTTTAGTCATGAGAGTGAAAAGCTGAATTCAGCCCTATATGTGTAATACAGTTATATACAGAAAAATAGAAAGTGATGGCAGATAAGAACCGCATGGTCTATCCCGTCTGCCCAATTGTGTATTACAAATTATACTGGCTTATTTTATTATCTATTTTGAGACTCAGAATTTATATTTATCCCAAGCTTAAACGGTTCTGTTGTGTTACCCTCAGCCACTTCTGATGGGTGGCTATTCTTCTTATAAACTAGAACATAGTATTTCTAGAGCCTAAATTTACAAAGTGGTGAGATTGAAAAGTGGGGATGTTGCTCATAGCAGCAAATTAGATTCAAGCTCTAATTTTCATTGTACACAATGGAGAAGGTGAGCTTTAATCTGATTGGCTGCTATGGGCAACATCCCCACATTTCATTCTCGCTGCAATCTCACTGCTTAGTAAATTTAGGCCTAGGTGAGGTCGTACCAATAGTACTTGTCAATATTGGTATTATTTCACAGATCAGCAAACCTCTGGTTTCCAATATTCCAACAGCATTCTTAACAGTTTAAGCACATTTTACTTTAAATATATAAAAATATCATTTGAAATTTTGTGGCAAAATACATTGATCACAGAGGGATATTAAGGGATAGATTAACTAAACTGTGGGACAGGAAATGTGTAAATGATGTTTATAGCAATCAGAATGTCTAGTATATAATACTGGGTTTGTGACTTTTGGTTTGTCCCCCCAGGAGACACAAAAATCCAGCAGCATGGGGGTGGGACAGAGAGCTTTATTTATGTAAAGCATGCCCAAAGCACCGTCCCTGAATGGTAAAATGATACTCTTACTATGGATGGGTTACCCACCATTCATATTAACGATCACACATTCGTTCTGGGAGATTTGCAGACTCTCCTAAAATAAAGTAATTCATGAGTCTCCCAGAAATTCTGAGAGAGTCTGCAACCCTGTTGTATTTGGAAAGTGCGAGCTAATAGCTGATTGATTGCTTTAGGCAACATCTCCACTTTTCCATTCTCCCAGTTTAGTAAATATAGGACTANATTTGTAT
This sequence comes from Platyplectrum ornatum, assembly GCA_016617825.1. Taxonomy (NCBI): domain Eukaryota; kingdom Metazoa; phylum Chordata; class Amphibia; order Anura; family Limnodynastidae; genus Platyplectrum; species Platyplectrum ornatum. Next base: position 31,930 of record JABWIB010001460.1, on the reverse strand, counting down.
TTTATCCTAATGGTAACTTTGGCTCTGGATACATATTAAAGTTATAATCACGTTTACTTTTAATATTTACTAATGAAATAATTGTATAATAATGCATCAATTTTATTGGAATGGCAAACCAATTATAGATAAAATATGTAAAAATATATTATACAATTGTGATACCCCAGTTATCACTGAGGGGTAAATCTAGTTTCTGTGTACTATCTAGCTCTGACCTGATTAGATACATTGTTTAAGTTATATCCTGTTTACTGTCTGCTGGCCTTGTTACACAGGTAAGGTCAGTAGGAGAGCACCCTGTGTATCATGTTCTGTACATGAGGTGAAGATGGTTGCTGATTAGAGGAATATGTCTGTGAAGTCACCCTATAAAAGTGGGGGGACTGCAGGACCAAAGGTGTGGAAGTTCTGTTCTAGCTGTTCCAGTTCTGTTGACAAGTGGCATAGTGCATTCGGCCGTGCTTCCAGGACCGATAGAGGGCATCATACTACCAGCGGAGCTGACTCGGGAGGAAATGGATTGGCTATCGAATTGGACTGAAGCCCTCAATCTAAGTGATGAGTCGGAGTCAGACTGGGACTGCTCATCTTTAACTTACCATCAAACTTACGGGTTTTATAAATTAGTTAAGTGTCCAGTGGCACCTCGCTAGCAGTGGTCAGGGAGTGNGGTGGTACACAATATAAACATGTCATATTTTGTTGTTGATATACTAAACATTTTGTGTATTACTATAAAATACATTTATACAAGCACTTTATAAATAAAGGGTTAGTAAAGTGTTTCTGCTTATTCATATACACAGTAATAGTACTTCAGTACCCATCTGTAAGACCATCTGTAAGGTCATTCTGAAAAGATCAACTATATAAATGAAGAAAAAAACAAAAACGCAGAACTTATGCATAATAAAGAATACAACTAAGAAATGTCAGCTCTGTTATGTTTCAAGGCTCATCTCAGTAAACCACTGCTGTTTTCTTTTTATTATTTATATCACAAAGATGTACCTTCGACGACATGTAATTAAATCTAATGGAACAAAATTTGTATTCAGTATCAGGGAAGATACATTGGACGGAATGAATGTTAGGTTATTCTTAGGTTAAATGGATTGTCATTGAATAGAAAATTTACACAATTGGGAAATATTATAAATACAGAAACATTCATGTTTGTGAGAAAAGTAGGTGTATGTATATTCCATATGACCTTGGTTAATTCTGGCTTGAGATGGGGAAGTGCATTGCATTTGTATATAAAGTCACATAGACAGCTACAATTAGAAATTACATTAGAAAATACAGTAATAGTTAAAACTAAGGCTGATTTACCACATTTACTATTATTTTAACTTCTAGCCCAAATTAATGCAGTAAACTTTGATCCCTAATCCCTTGGCACTTTTTCCTATGTTCTCCCTTCCAACTTTTAGGGAAGGGTTATGTTAAGTAAGATTTGTTTCTATTTATTCTGTATTAACACTGTTGTATTGTTATTTGCAGCCTACAACATTTTTTTGCAAGGACAGATTTCCTTTAGAAAAATATGATGATGAATATTAAATGTTGACAATCAATATCAAATTAATATTCCTTTAATGGAAAACTTTAAACATATGTGTCTATATAATATAGGGTCAGACATGCTCTATTTATCAACCCTGAAATTCAGTTTAACTCCATTTTTGCTTTTTTTTCAAGCATTATTTCTCATGTTTTCCTTTTGTACCCCAAGACTATTTCAAGGGCTATATGCCATAAAAATACACTGCTGTTATATCTATATTTACAATAATGATACTGAAAATGTATATTCCTCACTTTTCCACTTTCATTGGCAAATATTTAAAAACTTTCACAATACTTGTATGAGCTGTTCCAGGGGTTATAAGTAAAGGAAAAACAGGTACCAGTGTAGACCTTGGTGAAACCAAACTGCAGTGAAGGCAAGGTACAAACATGCACCTGTTTCGCCCCTTTATCTCAAACTCTGGATCAGACCTCTAGTGTACCAAAGTACTGTTCATGTATTTTGTGGACAACAATGAATAAATAATAACAGTGGATGGAAAATATACAAATAATAAATGGGTAATGCAAATAAAATCAGCTAGTATAGAAAAGACAATATTATAGAAAACCTCAACTGATGGAAACAAATGAATAAAAATAAACTTATATACAGTGAGCACAAAGGTGAATAAATTACATCAATGCTAGGATTTGAGAAAATAAGTAAATAATAATTTATTAACAAATAATACTTTTAAATAAAAATAGCATGGGCTCTCAGTTTGTAGATATATTGTTTATGTCAAAAATGTATATATCAGAGATTTTTTTAAAGTCCAGGGCCTAAATTCATTAAGTGGGGAGTTTGCAGGGGAAATGAAAAGTGGGATATTGCTAATAGCAGCCAATCAAATTCGAGCTCTCAGTTTAATTTTACATACTGAAGAATGTGAGCTTGAATCTGATTGGTTGCTATGGGCAACAATTCCCCTGCAAACTCCCCGCTTAGTGAATTTAGGCCCAGATCTCCAATGTTCAATATCCAATTCAGTTCCCAAACAAAATATGAAACACAATATAGTGACACCCGTCAGGATATCTGATATACAACATATTGCTTAACTACTCACATGCCGTCTTCTTGAATAAGGGTATATCTTATGATTCATATGAAGACGTGTTGCTCGACCATTTCTTAAATATATGTATATATATATATATATATATATATATATATATATATCACCCACGAGTCACTCCCAAGGGCCTCCTGTAGTCTCTGACGATATTTTGGAATACTTCTTTATAAATTCCTCAGAGGAAAAGACAAAAAATAGTGCAAGACCAANTATACAAATCGCCCCTCTCAAGTGGATTACACTTATGTAGTTCTGTTTTGTTTAATCGCTCATCAAATATGCCAGCAATTCTCGCTCCACTCCAGGTCTACCACTCTTATAGCAACACTACTAAAACTGTATTGTGGAGTACACAGGAAAGATTCCCAGGATGGATAAATCTGCCCTCCTCTTAAAACACTAATCCAGGAATTATACAGATATGAATAATACAACAATTTTTATTAAAATATATTTGTGTGCAAATGCAAGATGAAAGAAGCCTACAATATAGGGGCCCAAAGGTCAGCTAACACACCAAAGCGGCTAACCTGGGTGACACTCACCGCACACTGACCCATATATAAATATTTGACTCAGAGTTATTCACGTATTTGTGGTTTTAGAAAATGTTGTTTTGGGACACTATTTGGTTATCTGGTCACTTATCATATATTTATAATTTGTTTATTTTGTTTACTGAATTTTTTAGTTAATCAAAGTGTTGTGACATTCTTTAGGGGATAGAAAGGTTGCTTCAAAAAAATGCCTTCTAGATCATTTAATTTAATTGTCATTAAATTTAGCCAATTCAAACTAATTCTTATATACAAACGCTCTACAATTTTGTACCACACTGTAAATGTTAATAAAATTCTGTCAAAATTAAAAATGCTAATAGTAACATACAGAAATAAAAATGCAAGAAAATTAGATTTATAAGAGAATATGCTTGATTTAAACAATAGCAACATTTTCTACTGTCTACTTTTAAGCATAAAGCAGCAAATATGTTATTTTTATTGTCCCAACAATAAAAAAAAAATGGAATGGATGGACCTGGTTGTACTGCACAGTGTATACCTGAATTATATACATTTCTTGATCGACTTATTCACAGGAAACTAACCCCTAGCAAATTAGATTGTAAATCAATTTCTGGTACACTGCATCCATTTTTAATGCATTTTAATATAAGACAAGATGATGGAAACTATTTAGATACTGAGTATGGTAATTTTGATGAGGTCATAAACAGCATCATTAATCACTGATTTCACAAATCAAATAACGATCAAGTTAAGTTTCACCAGTAATGTGGAAATCTGTTTTGGATTTGGAAGAAGGCATACAATTTTAATTATTTAATGAATACTGACTACTATTAACCAAATAAAAAAATGAAACATCTAAATATTTTTGGAAAGTATTTTTGACATAGTAATAAAACATATACAAAAACAAGTTACAACCACTGCCATTGGAAGTTGCTAACATTGAATCGAATCCAGACCTGCCCCCGCACTCCAATATTAAGATCTTGTAAGGGCAGTACTAGCCTTTCCTGTTGGGGTCGCCCTTATTGGGACGAGTGCACCGAATTGTCAGGCAGGGTACTTTTCTGTAGTGTAGCTCAATTAACTAGTGACAGTAAAAGGGACAGATTAGGTCATCCATACAGTCTGGTTCCCATAGTTTATTGAGCAGACATATTTGATTCACAGCACCTACTGAAAGGCAGGGTCGCCATCGGGAGGGGGCAGCCAGGCCTACAGTTCCGAGCCAGGCCGTCCCTCCACCCCCCAGTAGTGGCCCAGCGCACTGTATTGGTGCACCGGCCACTTCCGGCAGCCAGCATAAAATCACATAGACGCCATTATTGGCGTCTATGTGTGGTTAAATAGGCCCGACGGCCTCCCGCAGTGACGTCATGATGTCACAACGTCCTGCCGATATATGGGGGGGCCAGCCGCACGGGACTTTGTGAGTATCCTGCCCGGCCGAACGTGGCGGCGGCCCTGCTGACAGGCATTGGTAAATATATATGTTCTGGCACCTGATTTATTATATTATATATATATATATTATATATTTCTTTTAAGAAAATGAATTAAAATTTACATTTTATCCTTATATAGACTTTATACCAGTGGATATTCGACTTTGTAATGTGCCGAATAATATGTCTTTGTGTTCAGATAGTATATTAATGCTCCAGCTCCTGTGTGTCATGCCTCCCTGATGAAGTCTAGTGATGAAACTAGCAGGGTGGATGTATGTGGTTTTACCTTCTGTTTGTTGGATCAGCTGTTTGTACACAGCCAAAAATCTCTGTCTGTGGTCTAGTTACCATCTGGATGACCCAGAGGAGGATTGGGTGAATGTAATGACAGATCAAAATCAAACTTTTTGGTTGCTCAATTTGGATTGAGAAGAATGATGAATTGAATCCCAAAAACACCATACTACTATGAAGCATGGAAGTAGAAACATCATGCTTTGTGACTTCTTTCGTGCAAAGGGGACAGGACAACTGATTGTATTAAGGAGAGTTTGTGAGAAAATCTATGGAGGGAGTTGAATATCTCTAGAAAAGATCTGCATCTAGAGAAGATCTGCATGCAAGAGTGGGCAAAATACTGCTACAGTGTGTGCAAACCTGGTCAAGAACAACAGGAAATGTTTGACCTCTGATAAGTACTGAGATAAACCTTTTGATTGTCCAAAAATGTATTTTCTGCAAGAATATACAAATACATTTTTTGACAAATTATAAATAATAAAGTCTTTTTTTTATACAAAGAGATTCTGTCTCTCCCTGTAGAAGTGTACCAATGATGGAAATTACAAACCTCTCTTATGTTTTTAAGTGATTTGACTTATCGGTGGCTGTCCAAATGCTTTTTTGACAAACTATATACACCAGTATATATATATAAGTTTATCTTTCTAAAATTAAGAACCTGCTTGTAAAATTAACTAATTATTAAATTTGGTGTTTACAAAAACAATTATTCTTATGTATGTTTTAATTGACAAATATAATAACCAGGGCTCGAAGTGGGCCGCTATATGCTGGTATGGCATACTGGCACCTCTACTTCCGCTATGCCCCGTCCCATTGCATAAGCCCCGACTCTCCCGACTAGATTGGGGAACTTTCAGTATCAAAACCGCGGGTCCGGAGGGAGTGGGGCTTATGCAAGGGCTTAGCACCATACCGTCACCTTAAAGTCAACACTTCGAGCCCTGGTAATAACTCAATTTACAGGCACATGAATGTGATAAAGTATACCTTCTTTGCATATGTGCATGCTCACAGTCTGCACTTCTGTTACACATCTGCTTGCTCTGGATTCAGACTTTCCTACTACTTCCACAGACATTTTCAATGTTGGGTTGAGGTACTAGCCTAAATGAGAGGGAGGGGAAGCATGAAAATTGCACAGTGAGGGCATTTGGTCCATTTTACAAAAAAAGGAGTGAAGAGGTTAATTTACAGCAAATTAAATGAGTCATAATAAGGCATGGACAATGTACATAGGTAGAATGAGAATTACTGACATCAAAAGACAATTACAGCCAATAACCTTCACTACTTTATAAATCACATGTGTTTTATTGTAGTCATGTAATATAATCATGTAATATAATTTAATAATTCTAAACAAGTAATCTGAACTCCAACCATTTGAAGTACATTTTTATGTGTCTGCCAGTAGCACGTGTATGATCTTCATAAAAACTAAGAAAGAACTTAAAGGATTTGCAAAGAAATAGCATTACTTAAATTTACCTCACAATTTAAATAGTTTTTATACTTACACAGTAAAAGTAAAAACACTGAGTATTATTATTTTAAGATTAACCATTGAATTTCATTTTTCCTTATAATTATCTATATAATTTTCTTTGTCATTGTTCAGCACAACCAAATAGAATATTTAATACAGAATAACTTTTCTAAAGTAAGTAATTCTGTAAATTTAAACACTGTCTTTTGCTCAGAAGTGTGTGTGTAAGATCATTACCTTCACATGGAAGTAACTTATTGAATGAAATCTACCTACAATGAGCTTTGTATAACAGTTCTGTCTCTGACTATTGAAATAAAATATATATCTGCTATTATGACATGTATAGAATGGTAAAAAAAGAAATCTGATTTTAATAATAGAATATGTTTAATTTAAGAAGTCCTACAAATTGCTAAAGTTACTCATGGGGGGAAATTTACTAAAGGTCGAGTTTGAAATCTCGCTTATCATGGTCGTGTTTCGTTGCGAGATTGTGTTTTTTAGCGAGTTTACTATTCACTGTTGGTCGTGTTTAGATATACTCGCATCAGGCAAACTCGCCCTTCCATGGGCGG
>JABWIB010001459.1:48963-63160 GCA_016617825.1 Platyplectrum ornatum | reverse complement strand
TATATATATATATATATATATATATATATATATATATATATATATTGTATGTATGTTACATCGTTTATATTATTATAATACCAAAAACTGTGAATTATTAAAAATAAATATCCAATAGGTGAACCATCAAAATTGTAAAATGAAGCAGTGGGATGAGATTAGAGTAGATGAGAGTAATAAGAGGACAGCAGAGGAAATGGAAATACATTGCAGCTGTAATAAGAGCACACATGGTGAGGATACAGAAAAAAATGATTGCCTTCTAGGTCATAGGCAGATCAGGGTCTTTTACTGAACTGTATAAACATATAAAGTCATGGTTAATAATACAAGATTTTGTATATGTTACACAAGTGCCTTACACTTTTTAAGGGACGGGGGGTCAAAAGTAAAGGGACAAGATAACTTAAATCTAACTTTATCTAAATCTAACTTAAACATTTTAATACTTTGTTGCAAATCTTTGGCAGTCAATTACAACCTGAAGTCTGGAAACATAGACATTCAGTTTAGAAGGCATAGACATCACCAGACATTTCATCCCTGGTGATTCTCTGCTAGACCTCTACTTCAAATGTCTTTTCTTCCTGCTTGTTCTTGGGGCATTTTTTCTTCCGTTCTGTCTTCATCAAATAAAGTCGGATTCAGGTCAGATGATTGACTTGGCCATTACATAACATTCCACTTTTGAAACTTAAAAAACTTTTTGGCTGCTTTTGTAGTATGCCTGGGGTTATTGTCCATCTGCACTGTGAACCACCACCCAATGAGTTCTGAAGCATTTTACTGAATATTAGCAGATAATATTGCTCGAAACAGGATTCTGCTTTTGTCAGTGGTCACATCATCAATAAATACAAGGGAACCAGTTCCATTGGCAACCATACATGTCATATATGACACTACCACCACCATGCTTCACTGTTGAGGTGGTATGTTTCAAATTTTGAGCAGTTCCATCCTTATCGATACTCTTCTATTACCATCACTTTGGTAAAAGTTGATCTTTGTCTCTTCTGTCCATAAAATGTTGGTCCAGAACTGTAATGGCTTTTGCAGATGTTGTTTGGCAAACTCTGATCTAGTCTTCATGTTGACATCTTGTGGTGAACCCTCTATATTCACTCTAGTGAAGTCTTGTCTTGATTGTTGACTTTGATACATATACACCTACCTCCTGGAGAGTGATCTTAATCAGGCTAACTTTTGTGAAGGGATTTTTCTTCACCTGGGAAACAATTCATCTGTCTTCCACCATAGTTGTTTTCCATTGTTTTCNGGGATTTTTGGTGTTGTTGATTTCTTTGATTTGTTCTTTCCTTTTAAGAATGTTCCAAACATTAGATTTGGCCACAACTAATGTTTTGCAATCTCTCTGATTGGTTTGTTTTGATTTTTCAGCACCTCTGGGGCCAAATCGCAGGAAAAATCGACACTTAATGGCGAATTTGCTGCTTAGTAAATCTACTCCCTGGAAAACATATACTGTTAGGAGTTATTTGTGAACCCTGCAGAGATACATTTTAGTTAATATAACATCTGATACATACAGTACATTAAGAATAAGTCCTGAAGAACAGAAAAATTGCTGCAGTTTACTAAGCAAAATGAATATTTTAATGAATATGTTGTGTATATCTGTAAAATATGTTACTATAAAATAATGTAATTTATTTCTATTAGTAATTATAAATAAAATAAGAAATATGCAACATAGCATGCAATTACCAGTTATACATACACATTGTAAATGGTGACCAACATCCGCAATGTGTGCAAAATGAATATCAGGGTTGGGCAATATTAACTTGATAAACATAAAAATATCCAATTTATAAAGTGTATTTATAAACTTAATTTTTTATATAACATAAGTACACACAGCTTAAATCATGACCTTTAAACATAAGGTGATGGATGATGACATTGCATACAGACATTTTCTGCCATGGGCTAAACCCCACTACTTGAGCACAATTTTACTTTAGTGCTGCTTGTTGGTATCAAACACACATATGTGTGTATATATATATATATATATATATATATATATATATATATATATATACATATTTGTTGTTTTGGCCTTCTTTGTGTTGTATTCCCATTTTGGGGTATATTAGGTGATTCACATGGCAATCAAATCATTATATGGATTCTTTTTTGAATTGAGGGCGGATTTTGGACTTTTTTTAAAGGAATTGATTATATATTATATTATCTTTTTTACTTTCTATTTTTTTTATTACTATTTTTTTTTAACTTTAATACTGTAGGTATTTTACCACACTCTTATATTATAGGCATTCTATAGTTACGTTCTCTTACACATATATATTAGCACATTGTAGGAGTATAAGTGTATAAGGAGTATAAGTGAGCGCTAGTTCCCTTCCCCTCTGGTTTGCTCATTGCAGATGTACCTCAAGTGCAGGTTTTTGTATGTCATGGCATGTCATGGCAGTGTATGTCTACATTATCTGCAGATCATCATTTTGTTTGCTTTAGTTTGTTTCTTCTACAAATCCTTTGTTGTCTGAATTTTGCGGCACGTTGTTAAAAGCCTTGCAGAAGTCTTGTTATGATATATTGTATCTGATACTTTAGTGGCCCAGTCAAAAAAAAATCTTGCTTGACATTTCCCGACATTCATTGTGTAAGTTAAAATATACAAAATTACCATGTTTTCATCAAATTTCCTACTACTTATACACTGNATATACTCGAGTCATTGTCCTGGATGATGTCAATAAGTTATACCAGGTTTTTTTTAGGCGAAATTAGGTNCCTGGGCTTATATTAGGATCGGCTTATACTCGAGTATATGCGGTAAATCTCCCTGGTCAGAAGTTGTAGCTTTTTTCCCTAGTTCTATTTTTATGAAGAAAAACTTTTTTTTCGAGTCTTTTGAAATTTCTCCTGCTACTGATGACTGGTTGAATAATTAATTTATTTCTTATACTTGGATGTATTCCATCTTGCCTGTTTGATTTGTATACTTTCAGCTTTGAATGTTCTTTCAATACCTGTTCCTCAGTGAAAGGTCCTCAGTAATTGTTTCCCTTGTAGCAATATTTCTGCAGTCCCTTCTTCTATATTTTGTTTATATCCCTAAAAAAAACTATGCAAAATAGAAATAAAGTAATAGAAATGGCAACATACATGCAAAAAAAGAGACATGGAGACATGAAATGTTGAGACACAGATAAAGATGCAAAGGGGAGACTGTCACTTACACACATGACCCCTCCAGCCAATCCGTGTACAGGGTAGGTTATTTAAACCCTGTGTACTGATCTCTCAGTGCCAGAACAACTTGGTTCTTCAAGCTGGCTGGTTCCATTCAGTGTTGTATCCAGCCCAGTCTGTCCTGCATGCTGATTACTTNCACTTCATCTACTAGCTTACCTGCACTACTACTACTGCCAGTGTGCCTGCAATCCAATTCAGTGCGGCAGTATGCTTATCAGTCTCTAAAGTCATCCAGTCCAGCAGTCCGCTGTCCAGTCCAGTCCAATGGAAATTGCAGNGAGGCAGTCAGACACCTTGGACAGGAGGGAGGGGGAGATGTTGGGGAAGAGAGTTAGATTTGTGGATCATCAGCATAAATGTTATAGTGAAAAGCAGTAGAGTTTATGAGATCNCCGAGTGATGGCCAGGAGATTGCCAGGACATGTGGTTACCACACTAAACCATTGGTTATATGAGGAAAGGTATTTATTATATTGGATGCATAGATACAAGTAGCAAGATTGAATTATCAATGTAATTCAGACTTACATTGCTACTGTTTACACATTGTAGCTCTTTTCACTTCTTTCTAATTAATAGCAGAATTCTTTATATTTATGTTTTCTGGGTCCAAAATTTCATCCTGGTACCAATTCCAATACCAGAATGGGAGGATAAGCACTTCCTCTATGATGGAGGTGGTTAGTATTTCAATAGTAACATGAGTTTATGTTTGTGTTATGTGCCCTCCATAAAATCAAGACCTCCAGCTAGTAGGACCAGATCATACAACAGGGAATTACATGGGGAAACGTTGTATGTGCACTTAAATTGTAGGGTGGAAGGTTTATATGTGGTATACCCTCCCATCTGATTAAGCAGAGGCTAACACAATAGAAAATGTTGAATCTGTTTGGTTAATTATGCAGATGTTATTGTGTCCTGAGCACATTAGTGCAAAACATATGTATGTGCTATATCAGTGGATCCCAAACTGTGCGCCTAGGCTCCCTGGGGTGCCTCTATGCTCCAACATGGGGGCACGTTGCTGGTGTTTCTTAGAGCTACACAAGATTTGATCTTGTCGACTTGAAGAATTTCTGTCTTCACCTAGTTCTTACTTTACTTTGACTCAAATAATTTAAAATGGGACTGCTAGGTAATTATTTTGCATTAGGGGTGCCTTGAAAAAATATGGAGACCCAAAGGGTGCCACTATATGTTTAAAAGTGAACAACAGTATTACAGTGAAGATCAGTGAGTTGTGAGTGAGCATGACCCGCTGATTCCACCGCTGATTTTGAATAATGATTGAATCATCCTGTCCTGGTGACAGTGGTTGTGCTTAAGTCTGATCCCAATGCCTTCGCTATTTTGTCTTATAATTTATGACTGTTTTCACATTATAAACTCATGAATTATATGAAATATACAATTCATGATTAAGTGTTACGAAAAGAAGAGATCCCTCCATCATTTTCATTTAGTGCTAAATGAAAGTGGCTATTGAAATGTTTCTGTTGAAAATACTATATCAGTGACTTTATGGTGTTGCTGGAAATTGTTGTATTTTTTTGGTGTAATTATTTGGGTGTCTTCATATGGACTGGGTCCAAACAAGGTATATTGACTACATAGCATTTTGCAATGCATTGCCTATAACCACAGGGGTTATTTANTAAGCAGACAGCCCTGCATAATGTGCCAAGGGTAGGGATGTCTCGTCTGGCAAGTTTATCTCAGCAGCGTTCAGTGATAAGCAGAAGAAATGGTGTGAAATGGATTGTTGCTATGGAAACCTTGCAAAGCTCAGGCTCTCACTAAGCTGTGATGTTACCGCTGTCCAGTAGCTGAAGATGGACAGTGATGCTGTAGGACCATAAATCCTAGTTTCATATACATGAACCTTGAGGGTAAAAGCTGGCTTTCTGCTGTAGGTTTGGTAACAGAAATAAATTTATATAAATAAATGAATAAATAAAAAAGACCTTCTTTGATCGTGAATTCAATGGCAAAGTCCAGTGTTGTTGGGAAGATGACAATATATAAAGGTGGATAACATTATTCGGATATCCTTCAAAAGCCTTTTCTAGCTACCTAATGTGGTTTGGATTTAATAAAAACTATTAATGACTTTAAGTAGTGTGGGTCAATCTATTGTCACAACTGGGCCTAAATTCACTTAGCGGGGAATTTGAAGGGGAATGGAGAAGTGCTCAGATTTGAGCTCTCAGTTTCATTTAATATACTGGAGAATGTGAGCTCGAATCTGATTGGTTGCTATGGGCAACTTCCCCACATTTTAATTCCCCTGCAAACTTCCTGCTTAGTGAATTTGGGCCCTGAGGAGAATAAGGTCACTGCCAAGTATTGGCTCAAAACACAGTAGAATTTTACACAAATGTAATTAAATGCTCACCCATAAAAGCCAAAGTGTAAGAATATCACAGACATTACNAAAATAGAGAAGNCCGCCAAGAGAAATTTTGGGCCACGATACAACAACTTCCTGGCAACCCCTCATATTTAATAAGCACAGGTTTTTTTTGCATCCGATACACGGCAGAACGCTATTGCCATCCATGATCCATGTTATCCCATCGTTAGGAGCATGCATGTATTGAAAGCACTAGACCTACAGAAACAAAAGCACATTGTGTGTGTGTGTGTGTGTGTGTGTGTGTGTGTGTACGTGTGTGTGTGTGAACCTCTCAAGGGGAGGAATGTGTTCAAGCAGGATACATTGTAAATAGTGAAGCAGTGAATCGTGTTCTTGATCCCTGAAATTGCGTACCCGATTTTCAGATTATTGCATTGTTGCCCAAGATGGCGAAATGGTGCAGTAGACTAGAATGGGCAAGGGTGTGTTGCTGAACTTCCTTTGTAGAATGTTTATGTCATAAGCAATGTAAAAATCAAATAGATTGCTACAATTCACACCTTTGTCTGTAAACATCAAATTTTGGATCTGCAAATGATTATATTATCCAGGTACAGCTTGGAAATTCAGCAAGCAAACATTTTTGGACACAAACANCTATTATGATACTTATTGTATGAGTGTGGGTGTTATTATGATGCAAACAAAAATATTATTATTTCCCAGTGTGACAACTAAAAACTGACACGTATTAATTAAGCAGAATGCAAATTTGTTGTCGTTATTTTTCTTTGCATGAAATATTATATATACAAATCACATACCGCTAACAATGATTCATTATTTTATTAGTCACAAGTGAGGATTTTGGAGCTGAAACTATCTATGTGTGTGTTTAAAATACAGTACCTCTTAACTGACTCCTCCTATGAAATTATAATTGAGTATGAAAATTTGCTTTGGAGAAAACTTGAAGTGTGAAAGTGTAAAATATACCATTACTTACCAAGCACCATGCTATTGGAACTATAAGTGTGTGCATTCATGTGATCACAGCATCATCCAGTAGCTTGTGTTGGAAAATAAACGCTTGGTTTTCCACACAAAATATAGGTAAGGGAAATATCTAAGCGATTTACAAGTCTATCTGTTTATTAATAGATAAACAGAAACTGTAAATTGGTAATGGATGTGATCTTGGGAAGGTTTATATCACTGCTATTATACTCCATAAACGGAGCTGACAGGCAATTCAGAGACAAGCCTGATAACAGATTGGTGTGATGAGTTTTGTTCTAACACTGGTTTTCTTGCCTTCTAGCTAAGTGTGCTTTGCATGTTCTCTAGTATAGGTATGACTGTTATGGTAAAGTTGTTTACAGCTTATGTTGTATATGGTATGTGCATATAAAGCCATTGTTTTGATGGTTAAAACCCAAAATTGTTATACCTACCGAATTTTGATTATTACATTTCATAATTTTTAATTGTATCGCAAGAATTGATTGTGGTTCATTAGGATCTTGGGGTTCTCAGATAATCTGCACATTGACATTGTGACAACTAGACTTCCAACTTCCTATGCTCTACCTTTTACAGTTGGTCATTGCTTTACTTATAGCTTTAAGTAAAGGCAGGGACGGAAGCTGACCAGCTTGGGCCCAATAGCAAAGAGTGTCTGGATGGTTTGGGGCAAAGGTAGCATTGTGTGGCATAAGAGAACCCCATCAGAGGCAGCCAACCTAAAAGAGCACAAGGTGCTCTGTATAAGTGCACAAAATGGAGTGCTGAGAGCTGGCTTAAGCTGCCAGGCCCATACAGCCCCTCATGGATCGAACTCTCCTCATGACCATGAAGTAGCTACATCCCCTGCTCCCATGGTGGTCTTTGCTCTGCAAATATTTATTGAGCTATCTGCTGTTACTATAGCTAAAAGATGTTTCTTTTGACTTAACACACTCAACTCTCTTTTCTCCGCTTTTACAAAAATGCTCCTGTATCACCAAAGGCGTCTGGAAGAAGTCACACTCACTTGACAACTGACTTCTACTTCAAATTCATTCTCTCCTCCTCCTCTGCTCTAACCAGCACCAAATAACCATTCTTCAAATCTAATCCTATCCCAGTATTCCAACCTCTGCCNCCTTTTTGCCACCTTCACAACAGCCCACTCTTGTACCCTCTCTCCCACCCTCCATCTCCGTCTCTGATTTTGCCAAGATTCGATTCCACCTTCCCCTCTACTGACCCACCTCCCTTCTCCCTTTCACATCCATACTACTGGAATAACTAGTCTATAACCACCTCATTACTCACAGACAACCACATACTGGATCCTCCCCAAACCTGATTCTGACACCTCCACACTAAAACTGCCCTAACCAAGGTCACCAGTGACCTTTTTACTGACAAATCCAAAGGTCACGTCTTCTTTCTTATACCACGTTCACATTCCCTCAACTTAACTGTCTTTTCGGATGAAAAAGCTGGCTGCAGTGAAAAAAACAGCTTCTAAGCTCCATTTACAAAAAGCCCTCTACTGAAAGCTGGTGTTCAGAGCCTGCTTTTTAGAAGGGATTTTGTGTGAACACTACAAAGCTGGCTTCCCTCTCCCATTGTGTTTGTGCAGCGCTGATTGGCTCACACAGTCAGCTGTTTCCAGCACAATATTGCCTGTCTCTTCGTCCTCCCCCCTCCCCTCATGTAAACAAACAATTTCAGCACATTTTCTGAGTAATGATGTGTACTGGTAGCAAAAAGCAGTGTTCAATGTGAACAGTGCAGACACTGCTTTTTTTTTTACAAAAAATCTGGCCTTTTCAGCTAATCCTTTTTCACAGCCCCTCCAATTTCCCCAGCTCTACACCCTGGCTCTTAAGCCAGCTTTTTCAAGGCTGGTAATGTAAATGGGGTATNACTCTCCTCAACTTTTCAGCTGCCTTCAACACTGTCGATCACTCTCTCCTACTCCAAACTCTTCTCTCTCTAGGACTTACTGGCCCTCTNTACTCCTGGTTCTCTTCCTACATCTCTGACTGCTCTTTCTTCATCCCCAAACCACAAACTCCACTCTACTCCCCTGCCACTCTGCTACCTTTAGGTGTCCCCCAGGACACTGTATTTGGCCCACTCCTCTTCTCCCATTACGCCTTCTCAATCTACCCACTCATCAACACCTACTACATCCACTACAACCTGTATGCCAACTACACACAGATCTCCCTCTAATCCCCCCGTTCTCCTCCTCTCTCCTGTCCAATGAGTCTTACTGCCATCTCCACTTGGATGTCTCAATCCTTACAATCAACATGGACAAATCAGAAATAATTGTCTTCCCTCCCCTCGTCATGAAACCCCCTCCTTATTACCATCACCATCTGCGACTCCACCATCTCCTCCACCTCCTAGTGTCACCCTCGACTCCTCTCTCTCCTTCTTCCCCCATATCCATGCCCTCACTCAATTCTGCCACTCCCACATTCACAGTATCGATAGAATCCATCCCTTTCTATCCATCTATGCCACCAAGTCACTCATTCACTCTCTTGTCATCCCTGGCTCAACGACCTTAACATCCTTCTCTGTGGCCTCCCACTCACCTACCTCCAGCCCAAATAATCTTCCTCACCCATGGATCCTTCTACACCTTCCCATTATGTCAGCTGCTTTCCCATTCAAAGCTCTCACCTCTTATACTGCTCTCTACCTCTCCTCGCTCTTTGGGGCACATAAAAATAAACATTTATAATAATATTCAATATCTACCAGACACACATTGCTTGACTAATTTCCTGCAAGTCCCTAACTAAATGGAACTTTATCTTTTACCAGCTTCCAACTCAATGCCAGCACTATTTATGCATGGCCTCCACTAAAACTTTAAGAAGCTATTTGTGATTTATACAAAGTAAATACATAATACATACACAATATTACTATACTATTAGTAGAAAAATTGTTAAGCAAAGTAAAGTAAATATTTATCCTTTGGATTCCNAGAGCTGTGGACCACCAGCATTTGTTATACCCTATCAGAGGAATATGTGAAATTATTAGGCTTCTTAAGGTGATAGTTAAAATATTCAGAAAAATTTTAATTGTTAATAAGAAATTTGTACATTATTCTCAAACCTACTAATCTTTTATACCATTTTACCTTTTTTTCTACATAAAGAAAATAAGGATACCAATAATGTTTTTATTATTTTGTTGATTACACTTATATATTGTGTTTTTCAACTGACACAAATATTATAGACATGTTGGTTACAGTTATATTTAGAGCTTCTATTATTTATAACTGGAACAACTTTGTAGTAGGAACAAAAATTAAATAGTATAGTAATTCATACGATAGGTATGTGTCAAATGGACCTGGAAAACCATACCCACTTGACTTGTTCTCCTAAGAAAATCTTTGCCTTATGATGCATACTTTCCAAGGATTAAGATTCATGATATGCCTGGAGAAATAGGATTAGTAAGAATTGATCCTTATAATCATATTCAATGCATTTAACACTCTTAAGGGAAGCCCGGGGTAGATTTTATAGACAGGTTCTGTACCCGAGAGGTGACATTTTCTCAAATGAAAAAACCGGAGATCAAGCCTTAGGTTGTTCTCACAAGGTAGCATATATAGGAATATGTAGAGTAAATATAATTTATTCTTGCATGACATTCTTATACTTGGTAACTAAACACAATAGTCCCAATCTAGTCTGAAATGCAAAAAGAACGCTTGCTATTGCTTGGAGATTCTCAGCAAAAATAATGGGTCTTTTAAAAGTCATCCAGAGGTGAACCAAGTATGGCTGTATATACAAACTCAATCACAGTTTTTCGCTTACGGGTACATTATACTTAGGTGTCATCACATAGCTTATACAACATTTTCATACATTAGGTAAAGTTATTGTAAGGTTTAACACGACTCCAATTTTCCAACATCTTNTTTCTAGCCTTAGAAATGCCCTTAGCTTGTGCCATGATATGTCTCAAAATGTGCATATTTTTACTACCATTTGTGTGTGTCAGACTTATATATGCAAGATCACGTTGTTATTGTACATGGGCTACTTTAGTACACCCTTTCCCTCTTATGTAATAGCCATTTGATTGCAGTCAGTCTGAGTTGTGTGGGATGTTCTAGTTTAAATAGTTGAAACTGCATTCAATTCTTTTCTTGGAATGCATATTGGCCATACATCTAGATTAGTCCAATATGATTATTTTCTAAATATAAGTAAAAAGTCTAATTTTGGTTGACTTTTGGGTTAACTCCTTGAACACTAAATTCCAAGCTAAGCTATTCACATATAGTTAATTTTTGTGAGATCACATGCCTCTATGCCTTCAATTATGTGAACAATTGAATTCAAAGGAAACCTTTGGTTCATTGATTGTGAGGAATTTTTACTAAAGTTGCCAAAATTTCCTATCAGCTCCGGAGCTAATTAAAGTATGCCACAGATTGTGATGTTCAAATAAATAGCATTTTAAAGCCAAGAAAGAAAAAACACACAAATTGCATNTATGAATTTGGAATATGACACAGTCAAAGATATATTAATGAGTAAAATTAGACTTTTGCTTTACTATTTCATTTATAAACAGGAACAATAACATAAACTGGCTTGACATAGTACTGTACTTAATATGAGAAACCATAAAAAATATTTTCATTCAGTGCACACATTTAAAACGTGTTCTGATTTATTGTAGTTTTTATGATGCGCTCATCTTAAATTCAACCACATATGTGTTTAAAAGATGCGCACCCCAGATGTTGGTGGGTGGGAGAAGCCTAGTGAAAGGTAGTCTGCCCGATGGAATGACTCAGACAACTTCAGTAGCATCGAACCCCCAGCTCTGTCAAAAGAATTTTCCCAGATCTAACCCTATCCTCCCCTTCCTTGCTAAATACCTTTCCCGCAGCCTAAGCCTAAATTTTCCCTCCTACACTCCATCCCCTCCTTGCTGCCTAACCCTAACCTTCACCTTTTCCGATTTGTCTCCTTCCTACAGCCTAGCAAAAAAGGTATGTGTATGTTAAGAAAAGGTTTATAAAAAAGTTAAATTGGGACAGTCCAATTGGAAATTTTTTGAACTTCTGACTAAAGCTGACATCGCTCTTGTGGAATATCGGCACCGAAAAACGGGGAGATTTTCCCNAGGGCGTTTTATCACTTTTTTTTTTAATGAGGCCATCCATGGGACNATTTTTAAACTAAACCCACAATTGTTTAGGGTTAAAGGGTTTAGGGTAAAAATCGTCCCGTGGATGGCCACCTTAAGTGAGTTTTATGGCCCTCTCTGCAGATCCTCTGTGTTCTTCCTTGCTTCTTGCATCTGTATAAAAGTGTTTATGGTGACCATAAAATGTACATGGTAATAAAGTTATTGCTATCTGGNCAGAAGAAAACAGTTGACAAATGTCCTTTTGTTTGAAACCTTGATTCTCGCAGTGGCAATGTAACACTTTTTTTTTTATTTTAATTCCAGTCATATTGGTAGCAATCCAGATCTATTTTTTGTGCTTTATAAATAATATGATCNTAATTTGAAACAGACTTTGACACACCTATAAAATTTTACATTTAAATGGGCCTCTGACAAAACATCTATGTGTAACCCCTGACACCCTATGCCACTGAATTCCACTCCTTGCTGACCTGCATTTTTCTCCCCACCAATACACAATATTTGATGTGGGCTTCCAGCGTAGTAGTTTCTGAAACTCAATACAAAATTATGACTTCATAGTACAGAATGCCAACCTCGTTGCATGAGATCTCCCCCAACATCTCTGCCTCCTGTTGTTAATGTGAACGTGATAGGGCACTTACTTCAACATGTGGTGTACCCAAATTTTTCACTACTGGGACAAATTAATCCACCTCTCCAAAGTCATCCTAGGTACCAATGTGTCAGTCTTTTTAGAATTCTGGCCCTCTCAGACATGCCTGAGAGTCTCCTTCTATAAATTGTTTCTCTACATGTTTATGTATGAGCTGTAATTCTCTACGCCAAACACAGCCCTCATATTCACAACTACAAAGAAGTTCCCCTTGTAGGTATATCCAATCCTCCAGCTCTCTTCAGACCTTGGATCCTACCACACCTGTGTGAATTCTAGAACAATACCCTCCTCTCCTGCACTTTTAGATTAACCACATTACTGTCCCTTCCCGTTGCCCCTGTCTTCACCTGAGCTTGTTCTGTATTTTTGTACAAAACAAAACCTATAAATTGTTACTATGTGTCTGTTCCAAGGTACCGTTGTTTAGCCAAACAGTATACTTTATATAATCTTGTATAATATCTTGATCTATTCAGTGGAACCACAAGTCTTTATCTTGTGTTGTTTTTGTTTTGAAATTGACAAAAATGTAAAAATAACAAAAAAGTAAAAATGTGAAAAAGATTACAGTAGGGTGTGTTAAAACTATTGTCAGTCAGTCGCTTAATAGGGTGTATTAAAATTATGGTCAGTCAGTGGCTTATATTGGAGCACAGGCATTAATTATGAATTCATTCTAGGCACACAGCTATCCCAGACCGCTAGTTTTTGTAGTTTGGTTATAACTGAGATTGTACTGGATCTAGGATCCTGTCCGCAGCCCGAGTTCCACACACATGCACGATCCAGATGTAGAGGTATGGAATTCCAATCACAAAGAACAATGTTCCATTCACTTGAAATTTTGCCTGCTAGGCTGTACCTGCCCCCCTTCCACCTAAAATATGCTAGGTGGGTGGGTGTAAAATTGGGTGTGCATTATTAAGAAACAGATTGATGCCACTTTATTGCACAAACAATGTTTACAAATATAGAAACAATGTGGCCAATAAAAAAATTGCGCTTGTATGACAGTCCCTAGGATGCAGAATGAATTGGTGGTAACTAAGATGATGTGTGGATTGTCTGCCAGTGTTTAATATTACTTAATGTGTGCCACTTTATCCAAAACTTGCAGTAGGGAGACAATGGATAAATGATTATTCTGATAATGCTGATAATGGTAAAGAGGATTATCAGTCCTCCTAAAGTATATTTATTTGTTATGTATATAAATGTCAACAATTTAGACATACAGGCACGCAATTACATTTAATTTATTTATGTTACTGCAAAGTACAGATAAATAAAACCAAGACATATACATTTTAGACATGATTCGATTGCATATGAATACAGAATAGTTCAGGTTCCTCCAACATCTTCTATAGTCTACTGTCAAAGCAGGCTTTTCCCATATACACAGCAGTAGGGTTATAGAAAATGCACTGCTGCCAGTAGTAAGGTGAGCAGACATTAAAGGACCCAGCAGGGTGGGATTAGCTTTTAGCTGAAACATTTCATAGACTAGACTAGAAATGTGATCACAAACTCATCTGTTATCCCAGCATATCTCTAATATACTATATATTCCAAATGATATTTGCTGGTGTTACTTATAACATACATTAGAAAATAAGAGAAAACAGTAAAAAAAAAAAAAAAAAAATAAGCAACAAATAAAGAAATTTTCAGTATGAAATAGTGTTCCCAGTGTCCATTATACATAGACATATATGCCTGTA
>JABWIB010001459.1:27800-38388 GCA_016617825.1 Platyplectrum ornatum | reverse complement strand
CTCCCTGCATGCAAACACTGACATTCATTTTACCCCCCCTGCAATTCAACATGGTTTTACCCACTCTTGAAAAATCTTTTGATTGGAACAATTTATCTTAAAGTGTATGGCCAGCTTTAGGAAGAAGAGAAGAAAGAGGAACTTAATTGGACATCACATTAGAGGTGCATTATTTTCAGGGTCTGATAGTTATTTAGCATTGTATCATGAATATCAGTACAATATGAAGGAGTAAAAAAGATTGAGAACAATTGCAAATTCAAACACAACTTTGATATCATTAATAGAACATATATAATTAAAATAATTTTGGCTCCGTTTTTGACACAGAAATTATTAATGTTATATATGTGAACTTGTGCATGTATGTTGTTCACTTTAAACATCAAAGAAAACCTTTGAAAATGTGTTTCAGTTGCAAATGACATGAACCCATGATGTGCTANGCTGCTCGTATTGTATATGTTAAAACTCCAGACATTATATTACACTGTTTTTTTTTTAATTACTTACTTTACATTACCATCTCTGTCAGCGTCAACTGCAACAGCCTAGTGTGCGGTTCTTACATGTCTTGTGTTAATGTATTTCATTACAAGTCATCATGAGAACACAGCAAGTGACCTAGGGCCTGATTCAAGGCTGCTTCTCCGCCAGCCAGGCTGGCGCAGACTCGAAGATTCGCCGATCTGCGCATGCTCTGAATGGCACNGAGTCGGGCGCAGCTCTGAATCTAGCGTACCTGGAGGCCGCAGCGNACGGCCGCCAGAAACACTGAATCAGGTCCCAAGAACCTATGATTGTCAATTGCTCACCAATACCACTGATGGCTAATTTGTTGACTATTTAATAGGAATGCACATGTATTCATTTGGTTTGGTATTAATGGCATGTACACTAATCAGTGCTGGCAATAATAAAAACCTATTTTTATAAACACTAAACACTATGCCATCAATGTTAAGACAGTATGATATACATATCGCAGTTATCCAAACTGTAAGGAATTAGCAAGTCAGATACTTTTATGGTATCCTTATTCCAAGTAGTAGGTTTGAATCAAATAGGCAATAATGTTTAACCAAATGAATGTCAATTTTACAATGCATGGAAGCTGTGTTTGTTTGGTCACTTGGACAGTGCTTACCCTTGATACCCTTAAATTTTCACTTGCGTACATATTACACCAAGCATACAATGCTAAAAATGGCTCACCCAGTCCAGTTATAGAGCTTCTTTATGGCTAAGACCATTGTATTGGGGGAGGTGTGTTATCACACCTAACCCATACCCTAATCTTCACCTTAGCCCTTCTCTTCTAGAAGATTAACCTCAACTGTCCCCTCTCTGCCGCCTAACACTAACCTTTCCCTTTTATAAAAAGTTTGCTCTTTGTAGCCTAAACTTAATCCACCATNTTGAAGCCTAATCATAACTTTTGGCAAGTTATGCATTGCCACAGTGCCTAACCTTTATTGGTAAGAGCATTAGGAATAGACTCCATTACTAGACTGAATAGGTAACTTGCCGTAACTTACCCATTTTCAATAGCGAATTCTACCTACTGATATCATCATCAGTGATACAGCCACAATTCAGCTGTATCATTATCATTGCTGCTCAAACCAGAAAGCACACCCGANCTACCGAATACTGAGAAATTTAATTAGAAGCTGCTGTGGCTGCTGGGAAACTGCTACAAACACTGGAATATGCCCCAGCTTATAGCAGNGCACATATGGAGCAAGAGCATGGAGAAGTATAGGGATCTGAAAATTGAAAATAAACAATGAGAACCACCAGGATTTGTAAGTATTTACTCTCTACCAACGTTGCTGGGNTCTGATGTCTAGACACCCTGTTCTGGCAGAAAAACTAGTTTTCCGCAAAGTTACAGCTCTCTCACCACGGAGTAAAGCAGTATCATGAAAGTTTACAGCACGAGGTTCAACACTATATTCAAAGATCCGTCAAGATAAAACATAAGGATTTCACCTGAAGAAAACTACATGTGATAACTTAATTAAACCCTGTTTTAAAGCAGTCACTGATGTTACTCCCATAATAAACCCTTTCCTCTATATAATGACAACAAGAGGAATCAGCAGGTGTAAAATGCTATGGGATCTTGATCATGTAACAATGTGCAAGATCCTGAATTCAGTCAACTCCCGACTTCCGCACAAACTCGCGCAGAAGTCGTGGAAAAGTTCCCTGATAGGTGGGTGGGGGATGATTTAAATTTAGAGTTTAGGAAGGGGTAATGTGGAATTAAGCTAAGCCCCAACACTTTGTATAATCTCCGTCCCCTCCAGAGTGGAGAGGGAAATTTTATTACAAAATCGCTGGGTCCGGAGCTTATGCAAGGTGGCAGGGCTTTTGCGCCATATCCCCCACCTCAAAGTCCCCACTTTGAGCCCTGTTTTTTTTACAAAATATAGAAATAAAATGCTGCATCCAAAAGATTCATATGCATATTGCATATTTGTATTAAATGTATAGGCGATGAATGACTCAAGCAACTGGGTGCAGTTCATATTTGTCCTTTTAAAAGCCAAACTATAAAACTGGAGAACTTTGGGTGACCATAGAAATCCATGGAGTTATTTTTGTGTACAGGGATGAAATATAGACCACCAGGACAGGACGAGGAATTAGACATCATAATATTGAAAAACATCAATAAGAAGGCATTAAAAGGGGAAGTAATAAGCCTGTGAGCAGATGTTAACTGGGATGATTTATCAGCAAACTCCAATAGAAGTGGGAACATTTTAAATGCATTACAAAGAACATCTCTGAAGCAGTTAGAAAGAGAATGCACTCATAAAGACAATATCTTAGACTTGGTCCTTACAAATGGTGAAACAGTCCCAGAAGTTAGTATTGGTGAGAATATAGGATCTAGTGATCATTTTTTAGAAGTGGTGGAAATGTGTACGCAAGTCTTTGGCAGAGGGGAGGCATCTAAAAGGGATGCAGGAGCAGTGTGAAATTATAAAATTGTGGACATAGCTTTTCTAGATTTTAGTAAGGCTTTTAAGACAGTGCCTCATCGCAGACTGTTAAACAAGCTAGAAAACCTGGGATTGTAAACAAAAATAATTGAATGGATACAATCTTGGTTATAAAATAGACAACAAAGAGTTGTAGTAAATGAAATAATTTCAGGAGATGGTCGGGTTACCAGTGGAGTTCCCCAGAGATCTGTACTTGGACCAGTGCAATTTAATATTTATTGGTGACATTACACATGGTATCAAGGGTAAAGGATGTCTTTTTGCAGATGACACAAAGATATGTAACAGGTTAGACACACCAGGAGGGGTAAAAAATAATAATGAATGATCTTGGTACACTGGAGGAATGATCAAGAGTGTGGCAACTGTAATTTAATGCCAAAAATCATGCACGTAGGACAAAGAGACCCTAATGTTCAATATACCATTAATGGCATTACATTAGGAAACACTGAGGGTAAGGGGATCACCATTTTGTGACTTACCAAGGTAGCAAGGCAGTGTAACAAAGCAATGAGAAGGGCAAGTCAGATGCTTGGTTACATAGGGAGAGGAATTAGTAGCAGAATGTAGTAGAAGTGATGCCACCCTATACGGCATTGATATGGCCTCACCTAGAATACTGTGTTCAGTTCTGGAGACCATATCTCCAGAAGGACATAAATACATTAGAGAAAGTGCAAAGAAGAGCCACCAAAATGGTACATGATATGACTATACAGAAAACACTAGAGCAACTAAGTATGTAAGGGGTGATATGATAGCAGCTTTCACATATATAAAGGGATGTCAACAGGTGGAGAGTGTAATTTTTTAAAGAAAGAGGTGTAGTAGAACACAAGGGTATGCATATAAAATGGAGGTTGGTAGATTCAGAGGCAACATGCGAAATAATTACTGAAATTGTAGTTGATAAGTGAAATAGCTTCCCATCAGAAGTGTTTGAGTGGTGGATGCTAATAAAACAGAACAGTACAAGCATGCTTGGNATAAATATAAGGGTATTCTGAGTCTCAAACAAAATAGAGAATAAAATTGTCAGTATAGTTTTAAATACACAACTGGGCAGACTGGATGCACCATGTGCCTCTTATCTGCTGTCTTCTATGTTTCTATGATATTGTGCACCTTGCATACTGTCCATTGTGTTGTGGAGATATACATTAAGCTGGAACAAGAGCAGTGTGTGTTAAACAAGCAACAAAATAGCTATTAGTTATTACAGAGGTAGGGGAAAGCTAGGTCAAGCTAGGTCCCAATTGACATATTGGAGAAAAGATTTAGAGATGCATGCAGATATACTAGCATGGATGGCTCAGTGGGTAACAACAATAGTGGCAAACAGCAGTAATTCAAAAAGAATGAGAAAGAGCATATGGCTCTGAACAAGACTAATAAAAGAAGAGAGAGATTAATTGAGTCACCTTTTCATAATTCAGACCTGTTTTAATATCTCTCTACCACACTGATTATTTTACCATCAACAACAAACTCTAGATCTTCCTTTTGAAAAGATATTGAAAGTTAAAAAACAGACAGGCTCACAAAAATTATGACCCTCTTGGACTTACTCCACCAACATTAGAGCCAACATAAATCTCACCTGTCTGCACATAACCTGTTGCCAGTCAGAACGTCTGATGGCAATGTGACCTACAACCACTTTGATTAGGGCCAAATTCCAAAATACTATTCTGAATTTTAAAATCTTCTCAAACTTCCTTCACTGTATACCAGAACAAACAATTAATTACCACATTCCTAACTGTATCGGGAGGATTCCCCAGCTCTTTTTGGCTGTCTTAAAGTTGACTGGCTGTTGTGGATTTTCATTTTCATTTTGCTTATAGCGTGCAGTTTCTAGAGTCTCAGACATTTCTTGTTTCTTTGTCTCTGTCTTGTTATGATTCCTGAACTTTCCTGTTTGAGTCCTTAGCTTTCTATCTTTTCCCTCTGTTGTTCCTGATCTTTTAGTTCTGGTTCCTCTATCCACCCTTTTCTCTGGGCTTTTCTTGCTTGTTCCCTGTTCCCCAGGTGTTTACTCTCCCCTAGTATGTCCACCTTCCCATCTTACTACTACTCACCCATCTTACTCCCGGTCGGTTCCCTTTGATGAGCTGGTTCCTGAGATCCTTTGTATCGGCCAAGACAGGATTCTTTATCAGTCCTTTTCATTGTGTTCAGTTAATAAGTGTTCTTTCCTAGCTCTGTCTGGCCTTGTTTGGTGTGTCTTTTTGGGAGTCTTGTCTGTCCATTTCCACTGTCTCTTGTCAGGGCTTATAAATGCCAAACGGCTGATGACCCGCCTCCCTCCTGCCCCTGTATCCCGAGACAGTAAATGGAGACTGAATAAAACACACGGACACAAATAAAGACTCGGACAACTGAAATGGAATTAAAAAGGGGACACATGTTTATTTAAATGGGCCTAACTAATTGATTAGATTCTCAATTGATTAAAGACTATAATAATTTGGAAATGGGCTGAGAAGGTGGCTCAGACAGCAGTGGGAGTCAGACCTAAACCTATTGCAATACTTACTTATCCTAAATGCTATAACTAATATCAGAGGCATGAAACCGGGTGGTATCAATTAACTAACACATGCTATATTAGCAACCAGGAGCACCCATTCACAATGGAGTGTCCACCTGCTGAGGCAAGCTGAGACTAACCCCCAACACTTACATGAAATACACATAACAGGATACCACCTGAACCTATTTACTTAACCAAATGCCTCTGACAACTGAAAAACTGACTCCCACTGCTACCGCCCCAAAGTGACCCGTCTGGAAGGGAAAAAGCAAGTTNGAGGAAAAACAGAAGAGAAGGAGAGGAAGGAAGAAAAGCACTGCAAAGGGAGGGAGGGCATAGAAATTCTGGAACTGAGGAGGATCCACAGGTACCATTCTTATAAGCTTACACTACAACTGCTGATCTTTACAGCCGCACATACATATCCATACAGAATTCCTGAACTTGATGTAAAAAGATTTTTCCTGTCACACCCCTTGGACAGATGGGAAGTTGCACACTTACCTTTTCTGGACGCTACCCTAAGTTTTACGCAAACATCACTTTACTGAAGGATGTACAATTTANGTGCCTTCATTCATCAAACTCAATGCAACTTGATTTTGTGGGAAATCTGTGATGTCCAAGGTTCTATGCCTGTGCAATGTACATACAATTTCTGCGTACATTTATAACACCTTCACCTATGACACTTTTTTTGGGGTGTAGCAAATACCCCACTGATACCTATTTCTCTATTTGAATTCCACTTTTCAATCCTCCATATCATTCCTACATAGGTCTCTTTAAATTACACTTTGGAAAGGTGCCACAGACCCAACAAGGAGTGAGAGAAGGACCTGAGCTCCTGGGAAGGATTAAAAGAAGGCCATTAGATAATCTGTTGCCACTTGCTTCATATCCACCATCATTTGGTAAAATGACAAATTTTGTAAATGACTGACTGTGTCGGTAAGACAAAGAAAAAAATACCATTCATGTGGGGGGACAACCAACATTTATCTTGTGCCCGGGCAACTGGGTAGAAGTTACACAACTGCGTCCAAACCAGATGATTTAAGAGCAATGTTGGTTCAGACAGGAGGGTTGAGGTACACGAAAATGTAGGCTAGATGTATGCCCTGTATACTAGTCCAGAATTCTGGACCACCACTATTTAACATTTGCAGGAATCAGGAAACTTAAAACTTGCAATGGCTATCAGAAGTATATTAGTGCAAAGCAAATGGTTAGCAGAGGGATCACATGGCTCTTCTATTGTGGATCTCCATACATCTGTCACAAAATGCAATGATGCCATGAGGTAATATCATGCTATATATTGGTGTTCTTTGNAAATTGAAAATGGATGAAAATGTTGCTGGAGTTTTTCTTGCAGATTGTCATTTGAATGTCTAATTCTTCTGATGCTAGAGAAATATTTCTGACATTGATGAATATTGCTTACTGATTGTCTGTTACAGGATATGAGTCCATTTCAAACTATACTAATTACCATCCTCGAAATCTGTTATTCTGATTCATATTCCACTGGATGGGTGAAATAATGTGCCCATGTACATATGGTGTGTTGTATTTTCGTTCATGTTATCTGATAGAAATGCTGTTCACACAATTCAGTCTGCAAACCAAAAATATAAATTCNGTTTTTAATTACAGTTCTTATTGAATTTTATGCCAGTGAATTTTCTGCATTGGTGATATTATATATAATATAGTAGAGAATATTGTTTCCATTCATTATGCTGGAACTATGGAGCAGTGTGTCTAGTAATGATTAGAGATAACTCAGTGATTGGAAAGGGGNCAATGCTGAGGAGTACACTAGAATCATCTGTGTCACGCTAAGGTAAAAGATGTAAATTTCATAGGGGAATAAGCTGGACTAACTGTTCATAATTTTTCAAGATCTCTTGAATTCCACAGTAATATTTTACTTATTTACAAGTTGGTTTATCCCATGGCACAAACATTAATCAAGTGCTAATGGCTTTAAATAATTAGTGAGCTTTTAANAGATATAGGTCCATTGCTCCGCTTCTGCTGACTTCAGAGCACTACCTTGATTTTTTTGTACAGCTTCCACTTAAAATGGGTTTTATGATCTTGGGGTGACTATAACTTTACATTACTCCAACCTCTACCACGCCAACTACTCCGCCCTCCTGTCCAACATTAAGCAAGACCTCCCAGCCTGGCGCACCAAATACATCTCATGGACTGGGCGGATTCAAGCTGTTAAAATGAACATGCTTCTGCGCTTGCTCTACCATTTCCAGACTCTTCCAGCACGTGTTCATCCACTCTCTCGGCGCTCCAATCAGCCTGTGGACGCTTTATCTGGGACGGGAAACGCCCCCGCCTTAATAGAACACTTCTCTCCGAGAGAGGACAGAGGCCTTGGCCTCCCCATCTTTGCAAAATACTTTCAGGCTGTCTATCTTAGTCACATTATCTCCTGGTTCTCCCGTCCCGGCCTTAAGCTCTGGGTAGACATTGAAAACGCCTTGTGCNCCGACCTCTCTTTGCAGTTCCTCCCTTGGCTCCATAGGCCCGCCTCAGCATATGACTGCCCCTCCATCTCCTTCACTCTTTCTGTGTGGAATTTCACCATCTCCAGATACGGTCTCTCTTCCTATCCCTCCCCTCTCTCACCTATCTGGAACAACCCGTTGTTTCCCCCTGGCTGCTCTCCTGGAGTAGCTCGGGTGTGGAGCAATCATGACATTACCAGGTACACTCACGTGCTGGGGGACTTTGCACCACAATCCTTCTCTGCTTTCCACCTCCCTGCATCAATGCACTTCTCCTACATACAAATTAGGGGGTTCATACAATCACAATCACGCACCAGGAAGCTGTGAGTCATGACATCTTTTGAACGCCATTGCCTTTACTATCCCAGCCGATAAGGCCTTATCTCCCTACTTTGTTGCAACGATTTGGCCCCTCCCCTCCCCCCAATCGAACCACATGAACGAGCCTGGGAACTGGACCTGGGGGGTGTCTCTGGAGGCGGAGGAGTGGTCTGTCATTCGGAAGCGTACAGCCAAAGTCTCTATCAATGTCGGCATTCAAGAAACTGCTTTTAAATAATGCACCCGATGATACTTGGTTCAGGCGAAGCTGCACCTCCTTTTCTCCCATGTATCGGCTTCCTGCTGGCATAACTGTGGTGCTCCAGGCACATTCTGGTAGGACTGCCCCTATGTTCAGCCACTATGGAGAATGGTCCTGGACCTCGTAGCAAGAGTCACAGACTTTCACCCTCAGGCCGACCCCCTGGTACTTCTGCTTAATCGTCCCATACCTGGATTAGGTAAATCCACTGATTTATTCCTATCTCATGTATGCCAAGCTACTAAGTTCCCATGCCGTGTCCTGCACCTTGGCAGTTCTGACCATTTGCTCCCTTAATTGTTTCCCAATGTTTGCTGATTGTATTATTTTGTCCTGGAGACTATTAGCTGTTGCATATTCACTCCTATTCTTTTTCTTCTTTTTTTCTGTATTACACATGGTTTGTAATGTTAAGCTGTTTGTCATGGTTCTAAATCAGTGGTTCCCAAAATTTTTCGGTCAAGGCACCCTTAGGTTCAAGGCGTAAAATTGTGCACTAGCAACATGGCACCACATCGGAAAAAACTATTTGTGGCACCCCAGTGAGAGTGTTGTGGCACCCCAGGGAGCCACGGCACACAGTTTGGGAACCACTGCTCTAAATAAAGAGTTAAAAAAAAAAGGGTTATGTGATGACGTGGCCGTGTGACATCATCTCATCATGTACTGGCATGCATGATGTCACGCCGCTTCAAAACTACAGAGGAGAACAGCAGGGTGACCGCCCTCCTGGTTTTTAATCATTGGGGTTTTTTTTTTTTTTAAACAATTTTGATTTTTTTTTATATTTTTTTTTTATGATACTACTGCTCTGCTGTCCTACCGGCCACCCTAGGCACCAGCCTGAGTCCACCTAATGGGCACACCAGCCCTGTGTACACATCTCTGCAAGTGGGAGTTAAACGTGTATAATGAAAGAAGGAAAATGGCTTAAAAGCTGAAATTCCCTAAAAATGTCTTTACAATTCTAAAGCTAGATACACATTACACAATAAATAGACCAATGACAAGGTAATGCATGACATTGACCAGTTTGGTGAAATGGCAACAAAAAAGTCTAATATCACACAGCCAGTAATCGGATTATTCATTCTGTATGACGATGTAAGGTTAGCCATGGTTAATGGGGTGTGTGTTTGGCCAATGATTTAATTATGGTAATTAATGACATAATAAAGGACTGTAAAAAGCATTGTTTCTGCATGGAATGTGTGAAAAAGTACCACATTTTAAAGTGGGCATGCACACTTTATTTACTACTAGTAAGGAAATAGATCCTCCTATACTTACGGGCATCGGGTTTCTGAGGTAGTGTGCATACTGCAAGAATGCACTGTGGGTGGTATTTAAATACTATATTATCATACATCACAACTATCTCGATTACAGCAGAANAGTCTTGATCTCGGATGACTATCCCACGGCCCTTCACGCCAGGGACACTTTGCAGTGGGTGTGACCAGTGTTGTGTGAGTTGCTAAGTTATATGTGGGCCTATTCAATATATTTTATTAAGCTGTAGCCCTCATTAATACACTTAGTGCATGGCGCTGTTATGCTACTGTGCATTTTAATTGAAGACTGTATTTGTGGGCCATTTTTCAGATGGAGGCCTAAGGCTATAGTCACATCCACCCCATTGTTAATCCGGCCCTGCTGCCACACTGCCCTACCTGCTACAGACACCTCAACAGCCACTCTGCCCTATCGGCTACAGACATCTCAACTGCCACTCTGCCCTATGTGCTACAGACACCTCAACTGCCACTCTTCCCTATCTGCTACAGACACCTCAACTGCCACTCTTCTCTATCTGTTTCCAGACACCTCAACTGCCACTCTGCCATATCAGCACCCATACTACTCAACTGACACTCTGCCCTATCTGCTACAGACACCTCAACTGCCA
>JABWIB010001459.1:0-22376 GCA_016617825.1 Platyplectrum ornatum | reverse complement strand
CAGGGAATTACATTTTAAGTTTTGTCTCATGTGTAACATCAGTCCTGGTTAACATCGGTCCAGAATAAAATGGATTAACATGGAAAATTGGATAAAAAATGGGAAATTTTTAAAATTTTACCCTCACTTTGCTCTAATTATTGTCAAACACCTAAAGGGTTAATAAACTTCCAGAGTGCTGTTTTGGATAGTTTGAGGGGTGCAGTTTTGTAAATGGGGTCATTTATGGGGGTGTCTGTCACACAGGCCCCTCAAAGTCAAATCCAACGTGAACTGGCCCCTAAGTTTTTGAAACTTTCAAATTTTCTTAAAATTGCAAAAAATTGCTACTAAGTTTATGAGCCGCCTACCGCCCTAAAAAAGTTAAAGGTGGTTTAAAAAATTATTTTAAACCCTCGCGTTCTACTACACCTCATTCTTTGAAAAATGCCCCCCTCCACTTGTTGACTTCCCTTGATATATTTAAAAGTTGCTATCATATTTAGTTGCTCTAGTCTTTCTTTATAGTTTTTGTTGGTCATACCATGCACCATTTTGGTGGCTCTTCTTAGCATTTTCTCTAATGTATTTATGTCCTTCTGGAGCTATGGCCTCCAGAATTGAACACAGTATTCTAGGTCAGGCAGGACCAATGCCCTATAGAGCGGCATTACTACTTCCCTATTTCCGCTACTAATTCCTCTCCCTATGCAACCAAGCATCTGACTTGCCTTTCTCATTGCTTTGTTACATTACCCTGCTACCTTTAAGTCACATGAAATGGTGACCCCTNGAACCCTTTCCTTTTCAGTATTTTGTNATGTAACGCCATTATTGGTGTATTAAGCATTAGGGTTTTTGCGTCCTAAGTGCATCATTTTGCTTTTTTTTGGCATTAAACTGCAGCTGCAACACTCTGACCATTCCTCCAGTCTATCTAGATCATCCACCATTGTTTTCAACCCNCCTGGTGTGTCTACCCTGTTACATATCTTTGTGTCATCTGCAAAAAGGCTTATTTTTCCCTGGATATCATGTGTAATGTCGCCAATAAATATATTAAATAGCAGAGGTCCAAGTACAGATCCCTGGGGAACTCCACTGATAACCTTACCATCCACTGAATGGATTCCATTTACTACAACTCTC
Organism: Platyplectrum ornatum; assembly: GCA_016617825.1. Lineage (NCBI taxonomy): Eukaryota > Metazoa > Chordata > Amphibia > Anura > Limnodynastidae > Platyplectrum > Platyplectrum ornatum. Next base: position 21,248 of record JABWIB010001459.1, on the reverse strand, counting down.
TATTTTCGTAACCAAGATCGTATCCACTCGACTATTTTTGTTTCCAATCCCAGGTTTCATAGCTTGTTTAACAGTCTGAAATGAGGCACTGTGTCAAAAGCCTTACTAAAATCTAGATAAGNTACGTCCACAACCACCACTTGATCAATTACCTTTGTGACCCAGTCAAAAAATTCTATTAGATTTGTTTGACATGATCTNCNNTCTNCAAAANCATGCTGNTTGGGGNNTTCTAAGTTATTTGATTTTAAATATCCTACAATGTATTTTTTAACAAGGTTTCAATTAATTTTCCTATTACTGATGTTAGACTTACTGGTCGGTAGTTGGCAGCATCCTCCCTACTTCCACTTTTATGCAGAGGGACTAATTTTGCCAATTTCCAGTCTTCTGGAATCTGGAAAAATTTAGTTTATTGTCTCCCTTGCAGCTGTGACTGTTGGTACATGGATAAGACTACCCGACCTTTTAAGCAACGCCTACACGAACATGTGGGGAATATCAGAAACAGTGTATATGACAAGTAAAAATTTAAGGTGTTGACCCCAGCATCATTGAAAGGTTACATTTTAGAACATATTCCAGTGGATATTAGAGGGTATGATGTTAATAAGATCCTCCTCCAAAAGGAATTGTGATAGAATCTTTATTTTAGACACAGGTTCTTCAAGAGATTGCAGTGAGAGTGCAATCTCACTTTCATTTTACACACTGGAGAATGTGAACACAAATCTGATTGGTTGCTATGGGCAACATCCCCACTTTCCAATCTCACTGCAATCTCACCGCTTAGTAAATATACCCCCATATCTATGTGCTGGTGGCAGCTATGTTATTATGTTTTTGATAGAGATTTCTATATCAGTATTCATAAGCAGACTCGTGGATGTATGGTTGCTTTTATGTTTTTGTATATGAGTGTAATTAGTATGGGTTTGTAGATGTACATGTGGCCCAGCAACTGAACTTAATGTAAAAGTGGTTGTAAAGCCAGAGAATTAAGAGGCTATTAATATTTTGAAGTACTAATATATTTTGTTTTGGATTTTCCGTAGTATTACAAAAAGATGTCTACCTTAAAGTATATATGAATCGCCATAGCCAAAACTAATAATAACCTCACAGCCGGAACCCATCTGTCTTGATGATAGAGATCGATGGATTATTGTCCATTTGAGAATCAACGTCATCAGTTGTGTTTCCAGAACAAATGATGGAGGCCCTGCTGTTTCATTCCAAGCCTATTGAAAATATTCTATGAGTAGTGAGTTTCTGGTGTTTTTCTGACCAATCAGGAATAGCACAGCTGGGAGCTACATCAGGTGAACAAGCCATGCAGCTGGGCGAAACGTGCGTAGAGACATCTTTCTGTTGAGCTGAAACGATACTCCCAGGGACTCCCAGGAAATCTTGCGGGCCATATCTTTTCAATATATTGCCTATGTCTTTTTTAGATCTGTTTTAAATGTCATTTAGTATGCGGTGATGAATTAATATTTTTGTGTTGTATTCACTATAGGACTTTTGAGTAGCTTTTCAGTATGTTAATAAACGCAGTTGAATACTGGTCAGGTGTGTTTTATTAAATACAATGTTCAAACTTGAAGGTGTGTGGATGTAAGGAGTCCCTTGTTTACTCAATGTTCTATATACAGTAGTTTGAGTAAATTTTGTTGGTCAGTGTATTTCACTTTATTACCCTGGCTTTCTTGGTTATTATTGTTCTTAACCTGTATTATGACATTAAAATTGTCCATCTTAACTTTTGTCACATAAAATCTTTTATGAAAGTAATCAATATTGTTGGTAAGAATCTTGAATATTTTTATAATAATTGTATAACTATATGTTGCATGAAACACTAATAATTGCCAGCATGCTTGTATGTCCTCCTTGTAATTTATAATAAAGCCTTATTACAAATAAAACATGGGTAGAAATATCAAGTGTCTCCATTTACAAATCATTTCTTTACAATTCCATATTAGTGTGACTGATAAACACACACACGCTGGCAACCAAAAAATGCCATTTACACAGTGCAAGGCTCTTGCTGCCAAGGGACCCAATGTTGACAAATTCATTAAAGGCGTCTAAAGCAAAATTGAATAAGCACCATGGGAAAAAAGCATACATGTAATTATAGGATTCTGAAGAGTAAGGTTTTCTCATAAGCACTTAACATTCAGATGTGGGTAATGAAAACCCACACAGAAGTCTTCCACATGTTTATTGAATATTTGGCTTTGTAATTAGCACATAAATGGTTTGTATGTTGTGCCTTTTGCATAGCAGAAACCATCAAACTTTACTTTCAGTGTTTTTACAATATATTCCGACATGTTGACAACAGACAACAATCTATTGTAAATAAATTATGAATATATAATTATATTATACCTTCTACAACATTTAGATATTTACATACACACCCAGAGGTTTTTGGGCATCAACACACAGAATAATATTATTAATCAGACTTGTGACTAAAGAACTGAAGCACTAATCCGTGCGCAGCCTGTTTCTACATGCAGTTCTGAATCACGTGCAGGGAGAGGGGCATCGCTAGCGCAGAGGCTCCGGGCTGCTGTAGCTTAAATCTTTGCAGCAATCTCTGCAGTCATAAAATCCAGCAACTAACAGCTTAAAAATAAAATAAATTATAAATTCTATAAATAATAAAAGTGTTTTTTATTTTAGGCATATTTTTTCCTTTTTTTTTAAACCTTAGAAAACCTTAGAAAACCTAGGTACCGTGTATACTCAAAGAGCTTAAGGAGGTTAGAGGAGCAGTTAGCAGTAGCTGCAGAATTTCTTACCCTCGGCTTATACTGGAGTCAATAAGTTTGACCAGTTTTTTGTGGTAAAATTAGGTGCCTTGGCTTATACTCGGGTCGGTTTATACTCAAGTATATACAGTATATACGCATCAGTGACCTTAATTGGCGGTCTGCGAATGCATAGATCAGTACATAGTGGTGCATCCACCTTTCAGCCCCTATATAACTTTAACACACTAATAACAATAACATATGCATTTAGTATGACAAAATCATTAATATAATATAATAAATTACTTGTAAATGTGTCAAATATTCAGGACTTTTAAGTTATAATAATTGCACCTCTACAAAAGCTCTACGAAACGTTTCTTCAGAAGAAAGTATTCTATTGGGGTGAATAGATTAACACACAAAAATGTCAATAGGTAACACATAAACCGACATAGAGTCACATTATTTTGTAAAATCAAAGACAGAAATCATTTTGTTTAGATAAATGCAGATGTTTTGAATACTAAAGTCCTTTATTTAACAACACAGAAATGTCACAAAAACAACTTTACCGGGCAACTTAATGTGTGGGAGTTTTTACAGTTTTATACATGCCCCATAGGTGAATTTTTTTCTCATAAATACACTGTTTTCCAAAACTGTTTTTTCCATAACTGCACAAGCATACATACACCTTACACATATATCTGTTAGAAAATGTAATAGATAACAGCACAGTTCAGAAATAGGAGAACATTGTGAAGAGAGTACATATTAGTGGGCCATAAATTAAATGTAAAGAAAAAATACAATTAGAGGATAAAAAAAAAAACCAACAAAAAGAAAAATAGTTGCATTCATTTCATGTAGTGTAGTCATTCAAACATCCTGTAGGAGATGTCTTATTCACTAGGAAAATAGTAGATCTCAGTGTGAGACTGCCAAATTTAATGACAAACAAAATCTGGAACATTTAGTTGCTACATGGAACCAACTGTTTCAAATCACTATGCATCTAGCCATGATCAAAGACCTACTACTGTTTTATGCTGAAGATATTCGACCCTAAATGGTGTGTTCATTTAACACATTTCTTTCCTCATTATCTGATTATAGCTGTAACCAGTATAAATATGTTTATTCTTTTGAATTCACTGTAAGCTTACATGCCAAGATTTGGAAACATACGCTTTCTCTTTTAATTCTTGTTGCTTAATGGAGAATGTAAATCACCCAAGGATATAGAGGCTGATCCAGAGTTAGGGCTTACACTTTTTCTTTTAACTCTTTTAACTGTTAGCGCAGTGAGCAACAATTACTATACAATAGAGACTAAAACACACAACATACACTAAATGAATTAATATCAGGGAACTGCCTCACATACTGCTTAGGCATTTTTAATATTTAGGTGGTTTAGTTGTATTGTTAAAAATGTAATTACGGTAATTTTAATTCTGTTAAATAAGACNATTTTAAATTACTTGCATTATACAGTGCAAATTTTATATCCTAAATATACATAAAGTCTAATTGCCTATACATACAGTTGCATGTTTTGAATGCATGCTCTTTCCTTATTACCTGTAGAGTGTTGCTACTCTAATTAGGATTACATGCACCTCTCCTGCATTTAAACTCTGGATCAGCTCCATGATGTTCTTTATCCCAGTTTTCATTATTATGTGCTTGTTTAAATGTATTCTAGCATAACCAGTTACCAACAAATAGTAGACCATTAGTAGAGTTGTAGCAGAACTGCATCCGTCAGCCCTTTTGCAGAGATGGGAAGATGCGGCATTACAACTGTTCTGCTTTTTACAATCTGCAATATGACTTTTTGTTCCATTTATTTGTCAATTACACACTTAGGGTNCGATTCGATTCAGGAAAAGCTGGTCGTGCGCTTTTTCACATCTATTATGGTACAANTTAACCGCATATTTTTATACAGGGCTAAACGGTAAGAAGGCGCCTTGTGAATTGAATCGGCCCCTTACAGTCCTTAAATACAGTAGTGCTGGAGTGTGTGGTAGATTTGGATATAATAAAGGAGAAATTTACCACCAAGCAAAAAAGCCCAAATATGGCAGAGATATGTTCAACATTCAGTGTTAATACAGTTTTTACAATATCACCCTCTACATTGACAGTTTTTGGGGAATGAGGGGCATATCCAGGTTTTGAGAGTAACAGCAAAAAAGGAGTAGAAACCTGCACCTGAAAACCTAGAAATACCCAGGCCCACATCCAGATTTATGATGCTGTTACACTCGGAGCTCCTTATTAGATCCAGTCTTCCGAGGGGACAAGTGAAGGCCACTCCCCATGAGATATGATCTGTGCCAACTTTACTTACAAGAAATGTTCAGAATTCTGGATAGTACGGCGTGGAGTGGGCACGCTACCTGTAATATTTACATATCTCCATCCTTACAGTGACGTAAGCGTTGTATTATCCCGCCATTGGAAATGCTCCCAAGAGGGAGCTCTGGATAAACATTCAACATGAGACTACAGTGCCTGCACATGTGCTTTTAGAAAAAAGTCTGGATCTGGTCCTATGATGCAATGTGAGGGATGCAATGTATATATTCCCTTTTTGATCGCAGGGAAAATACTTTGCTTATTGCAAATACTGAACAAATAAACTGCAATTTATAGTTCAGTTAATAAACATGGGGCTGATCCAGAGTTTTTGATGTAAGTGCAAAAAAGATCAATGTGTAGACTTTGGGAAACCATGGTGAACTGTGAGGGAAGACAGATTTTAAATGTGAAAACATAATATAAAATGTGAAAACAAAAGCTACATTGTAATTCCTAGACTTCTTTTAAAGCTGTAAGTTTGTGCTATTGCAAAGAATTTTCCCTGCATGCAAATGGCATTTACGGATTTTGCACCCATTGATCTTGCTTACGTCTACACTTACACATGTTTTGCCCTTTAAAGCATGTAAGTGCAACTATGAATTAGCCCTACCATGTCTTAAAGCAAATTCTTGATTGCACTGTTTAAATGTGCTTTCTCATACAGTTCAACATGGTTACACCTATGTTTAAACCTCAGATCTTACATATGATGTGAACAAGAAAAAAAACTACAACTACTATATATATATATATATATATATATATATATATATATATATAAATAATCTCAACAACAAGGTGTGTTAAATGATTATTAAAACATAGACTCTTGTGAACATTTTAGAGCTATTGTATCACAGAAATATAGATACGAAAGAATCTATAAAAGGACAAACTGAATTAGAAATAACTCTATAATGTTTGAATTGGTCATGAAAGCAGCACAGTTACAATATATAGATCAATTCTTCAAAACCAAAAAAAANAGCACACCAAGTCATGCAACATTAGGGTGCCTGACAGTGATTACATGTTGAGAATAAGTTTGTAGATATTCTACACCTAATGTAGCATGAACAGAATCAATTACCATCATGAAAGAGCAATTACAATTTTCCAAAAGGCAAAAGACAAGTTACCAGAAGTGCAAATAAGGCTTTACTTGTGTTTAATCGCTACTCTTGTATAGATACATCTACACAGTATCTTGTATTGGATAAACAGGAAAAAAAATCCATTCTGGCAATTATAAAATCTAATTGGATTATGTTACTTAATAGATTTGAAGGCCATATAAAATATTTTATATCTACTCATTTAAAACATTACAAAAACACGAAAAAGAAAACATACAAGACACATTTGTAAGATACATAGCTTCGCTAAAACATTTTTTAAAACAAAAAAAAAACATNTTTTCTAGAGGGGCTTTTACACTGGTGCTGTTCAGTAGAAATTTCCAGAAAAAANCAAACAAACATAAAATTGCTACAAGAGAATGAAATGTCTGAAGTAAATTGATAGTTTCTAGGCATTGTCTAAAAATAAAGCAGTATGGGAAAAAGCAATTCCAGACTTGCAGTGGTAACATTTCCAAGGCTAACACTATCACACCTATAATGAGGGTTTTCAGTAGCAATCAAAACTATTCATAAAAGTCTTTATGCTATCTCAATAGACTATTAAGAGTTCAGGACTGTGTGTGCAATAAATTAGCTACTATAGATTGGGTTTACTGGATATCCATGTGTCAAATAAGATTATTTTAATGATCGGCTGGGGTCGTTCTTACCTATGTACATTACTCTGTGATAGTCTGGAGTTGCCCGTTGGGTGAGATGACATATATACAGAAATATATGTGTGTCTTACTTGTCATTACAGTGAGAATGCATCTATATTTTACAACGTTTACAGTTACTATAGAAAAAAACCTAACCAGAAGGCATGTACTCAGTTACATGGTCACAGGACACTTCTGTTTCCCTGAACAAATAATTCAAAAGACTGGTCCTATCGGACAAACTACAATACCATATTCTGCTTTTAAACCGGTCAACGATGTGGTGAGACGTGTGATCTGTGGTAGGAGCTTTGGAGGAATATCCCACATATGTTTAATCCTTACCCACATTCTATAAAGGATAGTTTATTTTGGATTATGTGTGGGGTAAGTGAAAGGGAGGAGGACANTGTGACGCCTGGTGAATGAATCTTCCTACATTGACTGTATTTCACAGGAGTCGATGGGTGAAGTCGGATATTGTGACCTTGTGGAATTGCAGATTAAACCACTGGGAATGTATGGCAAAACAACTNCAGAATAAAATAAGAACAAGACAGTGCTGTTGCTGCTGTGACTAACCAGCTGGCAAAATAATTTTAAAGCTATAATTTATTGCTCCAGATTTAAGTTGCAGAACCACACTGCTGCTTACAAACTGTTAATCTTCATACAGATGCTCAGACATGATTGTCTCCTTGTGTCTAAATGCACAAAATACAAGCTGCTATCTGTACAGTTTACAGTACTGAAACACATATTTGGAAATTAAGTATAGATATGTTATTTATTTTATTTTGTTTTTTAAAGATACATCATATTACAGCAGGGGTTTACCCAAATCTTTCCTTTTGCAGTCACTTTAAAGTAGACAAGAATTTCACTGTTAATTATAGCTAAAGTACATTAAAGAAAGAACCCGGTGTCCTAAACATAAGTAAACCAGCCAGGCTCCATTGATTTCTTTTTTTTTTTTTACATTTTTTTCAATTTTTTTTATATTATTCATATTTTTTTTTTCTTTTGAGGAAACCCCGGTACACAAATGAAAATAGTGTCTCAGTATATTCTTCAGTCATGGACTTTGCAGTTCCCAAAACAAGACCAGTACTTGTCAATCACTTCAGAGTGTCTTGAAAATAAGATATACATCAGCTTAAAAGAACCATCGGAAAGCTTCAGCGCTGGGGACTGGTGTTCTCTGCAAATAGGAAAAAGAGAAACATATTAAAATGCTGGTACCTATGAAGTGGTTTAGTAAAAATAAGTTTTATAAGGTAAAAATATCAGTGTAAAATTAGATAAACATAGCTAATATACATCACAGATCCAATTTAATATAACTCACAATCTGATTATTAATATGAATTAATATGATTAAACAATTTATCTCGCTGATGCTGGGTTAAATCATTGGTATATATATATAGCCCATGTTGCTAAATTACACTTTGAAGGTTAACTTATCATTGGACCAATCATATCTAAAACTGGACCTGTAGCTAATGCCTAGTACTACGGAAGATAGTACATGTACCTTGACATTAAATAATGACATAAAGGTAGCTTGGAGGGAACATATATCATAACATTTATCACAAATCACAAAGCATTTGAAACAGAAATAATTTGTTCCCAAAGGACACTCTTTTGCTTAGCATCAGAGCATCTCTACTACCAGAGCTCTCCANGGAACTGGTCTACAGCTGCATTTACACCTATATCTTAGTTTGCTAACACTGTGCGGGTGCCCAAAAGGACCAAGCACATGATTAAACTGTGACAGCAACAGATGTTTGTGGTACCTCCTCCGAGAATCCTGCACCAGATTAGGATTTGTACAGGTGTAAGACGGAGGAGATATTCATTCAATAAAAGCCAATACATGGTTAGACACCTAACCCGTCTATGAGGATTCCTATATAATCACTCAGTTTTTAATAAATGGAGCCCATAACGTATGGTCTATTTATTAATGCTGACCTAGTGTAAGAAAAGCATTACATTGTTGATAGATTATGTCATTACTGGAACATAGATTCTCAGGACTATAGAGAGAGAATCTGATCCAGAGTTACGAGCAACAACAAAAAGATGCATTGGGAGAAAATATGTCGCTATGCAGAGATTGAGAATACTGAGTATTTGCTTACAGCAATCAATTTGTAAACTGTGGCTCCCAACTGTGAGCAGGCCTGCCGCATGGATTTTTTACATACTACATAAAGGTGAGTGTGTAGGACTTAAGGTAGGGTTCAGAACTTGTAACTGATCTAAGTCTCGTTCATGCCATAAGAATGCCAGGTAAGTGACTTTGTATCTAAGAAATAGCCATCCCATGGGAAAATGTTGTTAAGTCAAGATTGGTTCTAGACCCATGGCCTGGATAGATTTGCAAAGCGCTATCTGTTACCATTGTGCTTACATTGTAACCGCTCCCACTGGCAAACTTCAGGTAGTCAGGTATTACTTTCTATCTCTATGGCGTGAAAGAGACAGAAAGTATGGAGGTATGGATCGGCATACAGAAAATGATGAAGAGGGAAAGCGGCCTAGACCATCTGCTGAAAGTGTTTAACCTGAATGGCTCATTATCATGGATTCACAAACATCTCATGCCCAAAATTCAACTGAAATAAAGGGTGTCTTGGTCTGCCCCACTGAATAAGCCCCATAACCATAATATATTTCCAGAATGACATTCTCTTATGCATGCAACTATATACAGGTATGTAAGAAGAACAGTATTACAAGAGATGACCTATAGAGGGACTGCTTAAGAACATATATTGATATAATTGAGAATTGACTAGATTGCAGGACCTCAGTAACAAGAAGACAACGTCAGGAAGCATCAGCAGAAGGGAAAAACCATCTTGTGATTATAATAATTGCATCCCATGGGATAAATATTCTTGAAAGCTCAATTGCAGGAGCCACATTTACACATCAATGAGAGTTTTAGCAATACAGAGCAAATCCAGGGCTGTTATTTCAGATCCATATNCACCATGCTTACTACAAACTACAAACGGCTGCTTTAGCTAAAGGCTGGTGTACACAAAAGATGGAGGAAATATTTTTTAATTAAAAAAAACTCCTATTCTTACTTGTAACATAGCACTACACACCTTACAATTACTGTACAGAACTGATCTTTTTTGTTTTTGCCTGAAAGGCAGCACATTGCTGCACATTTTACTCAGACATTTTATATATATATATATATATATATATATATATATATATATATAATTTGCCATAAAACAAATACAGTGTGTGGCTCATCTATTCCCCCATGCGGTGTAAAGATGTATAAAATCGTCATGCTTGGCAATGAAGAGCATCTTTTACTTATCACTAAGAAGCTCTTTTCAATACATTACTCCTGATGAATGGCTGATGTCAGCTCCATCTATTAGTCACAGCGAGAGCTGTCCGGTTACATCAAATTAAATGAATGCGGCTGATTCAAGTCATTCATTTCAGTCTGGACGCCTCCTGCTGTCAGTAATGGAGATAATGTCACCTATTCATTACTCGCAGCTGTAAAGATGTAGTGACAGGAGCTTCTAAATGGTAAGTAAACAGTGTGTGCAGCTTTCCCCAGAGGGAAAAGAGCAAAATACAAGTTTTTGGCAATGTGAACACCTCAGTATATTACAATATTTTGTTAAAATTAAATAGTATATGATCAACCGCACAATTAACTAATTTGTATAGGCTACTGCATTACACCTCAGTCNATTTGCCTATAACTATCCACTTGCATGCTACTTATATTCAGTACAGCCAGGATCAGACTGTCCTAAAACTCATTTCCTGCATTTACAAGGAAAACTGTGGTATCACAGTGTATAAAGAAGTCCTTGGCTAGATTTCATAGTATTGTTAGCTCTGATTATTGACAGTTCCTAATTACACATTAGAAAAAGGAATCGTAGAGACGGCTGGCTTAATAACGGAAGCCATATTAATAATCAACACTTCTAAAAGGGTATAAGAATATATATATTAGATTCTGGATTCTGTAAGTATAGGTCTAATTCCTTTATTAATATCATTTGATGAATATCTGCTTGGCTGAGCATATTTAATTGGAGCAGAGCAACTTTTTGTGCAATGCAGGTGTGTGTCCAAATGTTTTCTTCTAAAGAAGTTTTATCCTATTTTAATAAACTGATCCTAGTTTTATTAAACTCTCATGCATATTACTCCACGTTGCGTTTAGGTAACATTTGTAAAATGTCAGGAATNATTTTTTCTGGAATTTACAGCATCTGTTCAAAGAAGTCTCCAATACTTTACATGATTATCGGCACGTGTAGAGAAGCTAAGATGAACATCTGCAAGTTAGTAAACAAGAGTAAGAGTATGTGTGGGCAGGCAGGTATAGGTAGCACACATTCTAATGTATAGTATATACTATGTCAGCGAACATGGATGCAGCANTGGACTCATATCAGATCTGTCTATCACATTTGTAAGTTAGCAGCTGTGTTATTCTAAATTTCNTATTGTGCAAGGAATAGATCATATGCTTATGTATACATTCAATTTGTCATTTATCCATTTAACACTGGCAAGCAATAGATACAAAGATACAAAATACCTAGATTAAAATGTGGAACTGTTTAAACACGAAAGAACCAGGTTTATGATGATCCTTAGTGGTCAGTATGTCATTAATGGCTAGAGAAAAATATGTACTGACCTCTGCCAGTATATATTAGGTCTCCTGTTGTGTGGCAGTGTTTTCTGCTCTGTCCCCAGATACCAGATCTGCACACATTACTCACAGCTAAGATGTAGCTAAGGTAAAGGAGGGTGAAGAGAGTGTGTCACTGGCAGGCAGCATGCACTTACGCACTACACTGAGCCCACAGAGCTGACACAGGCATGATAGTGTGATGTATGNGTCACGGCATAGCACAGGAGCTTTACATTACCTTATATTAACCCTGCACATGCGGGAAAGAGGGGGACAATAGAGACATATAGGGGAAGATTGATAGTAGCTAGGACATAGAGACCAGAGACAATGCAGTCCTATAGGAGTAATGATCCATCAGTGACATGAGTGACATGAGCCTTTCACAGTGGTGACAGACAGACATACTAGGGGGAGGCTTATACTGGAGTCAATAAGTTATTATGTACTCGCAGCATCAAGCTCCACCCATACAGAGTAACACTAAGGATCACCTATATGAAAGCTAGGGTAGGGTTACTGGTCATCTCTTCTCAATGTGGAGAGGATGGGAGAGCAAGGTTCTCAGGCATATGCAATCTGCAATTGAAAGTACTCCTATTCAAAGGATATTATTTGCTAAGGTACAATAATTACCTCTGAATCTCCACTGTGCAATGCACAACTGCATCAATTTTAGGTGTATCATTTGCATGTGTCAATCCTGAAATTAATATTAATGAGAATTTGGGGGAGGGGTATGTTCTAAAAATTGCTAAAAATACATTATTCATTGTAAATATTTTGCATGCACCTACTTTAATCTAATAATACACCACTAAAGGACCAGGTCAGGTGCCACAGTGATGTGTGCTGCCCCACACAGGTACAGTATGTTATCAATGTCCAAAATCTGAAACATAAAATACATTTTTTGGGGCTACCTCTTGCACATATTATTTTCAGCAATACAGACCAGTAAATGTGTGCTACAGCCAATATACATGATAATTGGGCTACATGTGATGAAACACAATGGCCTTACTTATAATATTTGAAATGAAAAATGCTCACTGATTCCTCTTTAATGTAGTTAAAACTTTACCCACTGTCAGAAGACAAACAACAGCAGGNAACAGCTGGCTAGGGATTTACCTCCAACCTTATCCTAATGTTATTACACCAGTGCTTCTAGTACAATAAGAATTATCACCACACATGGGATCTGCTGCAATTGTTATATTAACAAGAAGAAATAGTCGGTTTAATGTGTCCTGGGTTTACAATGTCTAAATAAAGCAGATGTAATACATTGTGTGAGTGTCATCCTGGAGGTGAATGTGTTACAGCACACACATTAGAAATATGCTGTAAGTTCGGGCTCTCATGCTATGGTATACTTAATGTTTTAGTTACGTAATGATTGATTAAAAGCTTTCACTCCGCAATCCATCTCATATGAGCGTTTATTTTAGTCACCAATGTCCAGGTAATTGTCCCTAAAAGCACAGGCCATTCCTTGCAGAGCTCACCGAGAATGTTCTCCATTTGTGCCAGCCTGTCAGCGGCTCGCTTACCTTAATGAACATTTAATTGCAGACAGGGGGAGCACATTTCATGTTCCTGTCGTCAACACGCATCACTCAAGATTACAATGCTATTCATCTACTGCTAAATTGTGCCAAGGAGCAGAAGACACAGATAATAGCAGGAAATAAGCATTTTCCAATGTTATCCAGCGATGCACTAGCCTGTACATTAATAAGTAAAATGAATATAGGAACATGTCGGGCCTGATTCAGACTTGCACAGCCACCTATTTTTTAGTCGGATGCGCAGTGCAAATGAGCAGTGAGCATGGTCAGAATAGGTGTGAGCACAGAAAGATGGACGCACTGCTGACTATCCGTATGTCTACACATCTGTCATTTATATAGTCGCAGTAGTAGTGTAAGCTGCCTGTGCATCCGCCATACCCTTATACCCTTATTTAAATGGGGGGTTTAAGTGCTACAAATGCAAGCATTTAAAATGTAATTGAAATATATGACATGTAATGTGTGACTAAAAGACTACATGAATATATGAGTGATGAAGTTGTTTGCCTAAGCCAAGCTGTTGTAGTCTGTCAATTTACTATAAAATAAATGTACACCTTTTGCATATGGGTCAATACACAAGCATTATTTCTTCTTCTTTATCTGTTTTAAAGACAGATATAATCATTTCATTTCATCTCAAGCACATTGGGAGCCAGTAATAACATCTTCCTTCCCCGTCCAACTATAGGTGGTGGTTAAAAACATGATGGTCAGCGTATACCATGGTTGCCAACTCTCCCTGAATATCAGGGAGACTCCCTGAAAAGTGGGTGATCTCCCTGACTCCCTGAAGTGCTGGATAATCTCCCTGATGCTCATTCAGGTGAAGAAGACATTGTGTTATGATGATAGAAATCACACATTGTGTCCTATTNTTTACATCTATTCACAATAAATAGTGACAGTATTATTTCTTAAATTGTCAGTAAATAATCAAACACTGATGCGGCTATTTTTATTGTGAAATAGTTCTCATGGCAGAGCTAGACACACCCATGGGTGGAGCTATCCACAGGACACACCCTTTTGGTGGCACAAGTTACACCCCTTTTTGCAGCGCTGGTCACAATCTCCCTGAAATCCATTTGCAAAAGTAGACAACCCTGGCGTATACATATACAGAGGGACTGATGCAGCCTCCGTTTTGTAATGATTGCTCTAAGCGATGGAGAGATTTGTAGGCACATTTTTTAAGGCTCCTATTATGTGCCCAAAAAAGTCTCAGAACCACAAATCCATCCTAATTCCTAATGACTGACAACCCCGAATAGTCATAGTAAATACTGGACAAAATATGCCCGAGACTCTGATCAGGAAACGCTACATCTGAGTAAGTCTGTGCCCACTATGGTGAAAGACGTCTACATGACAGTTCATTTACATTCCAGTGTTTTGTATAACTATAACTGAATAGAAAAAGCACAGAAATGTCACAACTGCATATATGTGTCATATGAACTGATTCCCATTCCTATTTCTTTAAAAGGGGTTTTTAAATGTTTGTATTTGTATGGATAATAAAAGAAGGGATTTTTAATTTTTCTATTAATTCAGTGGGAGGCATACCCCTGTATACATCTGCACTTCAAGCCTTGATTTGCCGTATTTAAATCACATTTAATGTAATTCTGGTATATGTAGTTCTGGTATATATATATATATATATATATATATATATATATACACATACAAATGTGTGTGTGCGTAGCTCTGGATCAGTTCTGATTGTGATTGCCTTATTAGATGTTTACATTAAATTCTGACTATAAGCCTATATGTGCCTTATAAGCCTTTGTTTTCATCAATAATTTACTGCAGATCAGGGCTCGAGGTGGGGATTCTATAGTGCCGGTATGGCGCTAAGCCCCGCCCCTTTCATAAGCCCCGCCCCCTCCGGACCCACAGTTTTTTTAACTAACATTCCCGACCTCCAGTGTTGAGGGGCGGAGCTTAGGAAAGGGGGCGTGGCTTCGCGGGAGAAGTGCCGGTATGCCATACCAGCATATACCGTCCCACTTCGAGCCCTGCTGCAGATAATATATAATATTTTCTTGATAATAAATAGTATTTGTTGTGAAATGTATTCAAAAATAAATGATTAAAATAAAAAGTAACCTCTTGCATGTGTGCTATTAAAATAAATAAATGACATGAGCAAAACCTGTATATTTCCTATTCCTTAGATAGCTTGGGATAAACTTTTTTAAAATATCCAAATGCTTTCAGAGTCATATTAAATTCCCATTGGCTTGGGGATAATGGGATGGATTCAGAGTTTTCCACGGACTAGACGCAGAAAACAACCACCTGTGCAAACTTTATACACTGCAAGACTATGTTTAATAAACTGGGAGGATGGATAAATGTGGGATGTTGCCCATAGCAACCAATCAGAATCTATATGTCAGCTAGAATCTAATGGGTTGCTATGGGCAACATCTCCATTTTTATTTTCCCGCAGTTTAGTAAATCTAGCCCCTAGTCTGTAATCAAAGGACAGTTAGCGTACACTGAGTACGCAAAGTTGGAGGGGGAGTGGGTATATTTAAATAGTACAATAAGGGCTATGCAGCGCTCAGCACCATCTTCACTTGAAAAAGCTCAAGCACATCATTTTGGAATGGTCCCTACACATGAGGATGGGGGTTTCCATGTGTCCACATGGTCAATGGAATATTACAGAGGACCGGATTTGTCTTAGCGCAGGTTATGTGTTGGGAGCGTCAAACACATTGCGTGCGGTGGGCTGGAATTAGACCAACATTAACACTTTCCAGGAAAGGCTTCTGAGGTGACAGATTTTACCTAAAAGAAACATTTCGGGATGAAAATAAATCATTTTGATCATATCTCCTTAGAAACAAATCATAATGACAATTCTGCCACACCATCCTAAATTGGGGGAGGGGGGTGGTGGGAACATAAAACACAGATTTAAGTTTAGATCATTTAAAAAGCAAGCGGGCAACATTTCCTAAAATTGCTGCAAAGGTCTTTGTCTCTCTAGGGATATAGTCTGGACTAATATGACATTATTTCTCCTCTCCTCTAATGAGATAAAACAGATAGCTGAAAATTGCATTTTATTGATTTCGCCTCCATTCAATAAAATAAGAACCTTTGAGTGAGGAACGTGGAGGATGAGCATAGAATGTGCTGACCAATATTTCTGATGTTTTCCCAGCAAAGTGGAAGAGGTTATCCGTATAAGAAATCTCACTGCCAGCCTGAGCTCAAGCATATTAGCTGCTACGTGACGGCCATCTCCTTTCAAGCGGTATAAATTCAAGAGACCCAGCTGGGGAATCAAGCTATTGATGAGATTACGGTGAATTTCTGGATCTCGGTTATGCTTGCAGGGAATCATTATCCTGAGTGACAGGGAAGACAGATTCCCTGGGAAATGAATGTGGGGGATGGGGACGTTAGGGGATCCTGGCAGATCAGCATTGTCTGGGGCGGCTCACGCAGGTGCAAACACGGCTCTGCTCCCCCGAGAGATAACACATAAAACCTGCAGCCGTGGCTCCCTCTAAGAGGCGATGCTGTGAAGCAGGGTCAATGAATATATTACGCTGTGGAAATCGGAGCGGAAATGACCTTCACAGTCTTGACAGACATAACCAGCTTTTCTCCAAAATTAAAAGACGAAAAATACCCAAAGCAGGCAAAATACCAACTGAACGCATATCACTGATATTAATAATGGATATTATGTGGTGATGGTATAAATTATTCTATGATTCCAATATATATTTTTTCAGTTGTCTTGCTTTATTATTTTAATTTATTATGTCTGCAATACTAATTTTTATTTTAATAATTTAATACTAATAATATAATAATGCTATATATATATATATATATATATATATATATATATATATATATATATATATATATATATATATATATATATATATATATATATATATATAATGTAGACAGAGGACTCCCTAGAACCAATTTCCCAATGAGGACAAATAAAGGCTAAAATAAGCATTTTTGAAATACAGAACCTTTTGTACAATCATTACTATTCCAATGATCTTTTAATGCTAGTAATAATACTAATGACCAGAATAATAAAATAATAAATAATAACAGGAATTGTTGCGCAGTATATCTCTCGCTCATGCTGTTTATTGTTCGCCGGCTGATAGAAGCTCTGGGGGTATTTACAATTCAGCTACTGGCTGTAAAAGAGTCAAAGGTGACTATTGCACTGCCAGACATTGATTTAAATGCTCCAGATTAAGCATAAGTCAGAGGTGTGGGCTGTGCTGCTATGTCAGGTCTGTGGTTGCATGTCTGGTCACAGATGGATTTACCACAGAGCAGCACATTGCACCCCTGCAGACAGCTAGGTCTCCACTATACCACCTCGGATGCTGTTCAGTTAGATTTATGTGACATGCTCTGCTCCCATCAGCAGTATTTATGTCACAAGCTCTCTTGTCTCCATGCAGCCTGTGCCTGATTGCATTTATACCGCCTGCGCTGGTAACACAGTCCAGGTAATACATAATGTGACACACTCTATAGTCACTGGGTGCGATCCAGAGGTGACTGTATGCTATTATTTTGTGTATGCACAGAACAGGGCTGCATGTATCTATGGGAGATTCATATCACAATACAACTCTTGAGTCTGGGGGTTTGCGTTCTGATGGATATGTAGAGGGTGGGAGGGGTGGAGGGGCATAGGGATAGTACCAAGGCAAGAGCCCCCGATACAGATATAAATGCATACGCTACGTCTCATACATCACTCCCTATGCAGAGACCTTGTTGTGTTTGCTGGTGAATTGCACGCAGCCCACCCAGCTTTTGCAAATGCACCAGTGGTAGTGTAGCTGTGTGCAAATATGTGGTATGATCTGGATTAAGGCCAATGTCTCTCCATTATACTTATATGGGCCACTGTTCTGTGATTCATGTGCCATTCCGTGCTGCTGAGCATTGTCAACAGTCAAAGAAATGTGTACCAGCACTTGTGTACCGCACACAGAAAGTGCATGGAGTGGGGAGGGGGGGTTATTCACTGTATAACACTATGGGAGGTGGGCTACCACCAGAAATTGTAGGACCGTGACGCCCAGGTCCGGACTGGCCATCTGGCAGTTCTGGCAAATGCCAGATGGGCCACTGGAGTGATGGGCCACTACCAAGTGCTACTGGAGAGCTTCAGCCATACACCAATCAGTGTGTTGACAGCCATTCGCTGACCGCCTGCCGGCTAGAAAAAAAAGAGGATAACTATCAGCAGTCTGATTGGTGGATAGCTCTAGGTGGGCCTGTATGCATTAAATGCCAGGGCTGATTTTTAGTCCCAGTCCGGCCCTACAGTATAGTTATACCTACAGTATAGTTATGATTTACAGCGGCAGATGTGCAGGAAGTCTTTCCCTGTGGATTGGCCCGCTTATGTGCAGCCTGGTACAGCTCTACCGCAGCAAGAATCAGTGGTATTTTAGCAATACCTGCTACTTGAGAGCTAAGGTAAGGATCGGTGATCAGTCCCCCCTTCATCTCCAGGCCCGCGTACAAAAGTCTCGGCAGCCCCCCCAATGATGGGAGTGCAAGACAAAGCCAAACAGATGTGGCTACATCATAGTTGCCGACTCTCCTGGAATTTCACGAAATTCCTGTAAATCTCCCAATTTTGGACTTGACGGCAATAATTTACATGAAATTCCTGCTAAAAATTCCACAACTCACCTTTAGCATGAATGTTGCATGGTTAATAGCTGTACTAAGGATAGGCAGTATTGATTATGATTATGCATATGAAGTCCTGTGCCTATGCTGTCTTTTCTTTCCCCCTTCTGAGAAAGACAGAAAAAATGGCCGCCTGACTATGGACTGGGTCCTGTCCTCCACTGGTTGCAGTCTATTGCTGATCCCTGCAGCATCCTAAATTACATATAGACGAAGGGAGACAACTCTGCTCATATGGACGCAAACTCACCCTTGTTTTAAGATTTATGCATCGTCAAATGCAAAACATGTGATAATCTGAATGATATATCCCTTACTGTATAATCTGAACACCTCCTCTTTCCCACAAAGATGGCCACCACTTCAGATCCACCCAGGACATGTCTGGATCCTCTGAACTGGAATTCCATCTGGGTACAGCAGTGCTCACGCACATTACTAAAAGGTAAGGATGCGATCCTAGGTACTGGAAAAAACACCCTTTGCTTGAATCCAAATTGAGCCCTATGTACTACCACCAATACTGGATGGCTTACATGTTACATTCCCTGGAAATACAGCTATAAAACATATGAGTACAGACGGAGTATTCCATTATTAATGCACATCTCCCAAAATGATAGATGTCCATAAGTTGCCAATGATTTGCTGTGCTCAAAGGGGGAATGGTCCATAAGAAAGCAGACATAGCCTTGCAGGAAGTGGATATGAGGTTTCTAATACCAAGAATTTGGCTTCTTTCATCATGAATTTCCAATTAGTTATGTTAATACACAAACAATTCATCTGTAATAGAGGACTCTGACCCATAAATGGCTTGGAAATTTAGATGTGCTGTGTGTTGTAAGGCTTGGTTGTTCTGTGATTTACTGGAAGCTGGTAGCTTGATGGTGTCTTAGAAAGTTTATAAGAAAGGACCATGGACGTTCAGGACACAGATTATTCATTCTATTTGTGAAAACCAGTAAACATACAATGGTACATGGTTGGCATACTATCACGTACTACATGTAGGTTTACTCCCAGAAACAGCTGGTTCATTACCTACACAAGAAAGCAGTTATACAGAGTTTCAGGGAGCATATTGGTGAAGGCAATGAAGTGGATAACACCGATGCCTCACAGCACTAAGGTTGTAAGTTCGATTCCCCGGGCAGGACTGTGTGTTCTCCCTGTGTCTGTATGAGTTTTCCCTGGGTGCTCCGCTTTCCTCCCACATCCCCAAAACATTCCGGTGTGTTAATTGGCAGCTGACTAAACTGTCTATGTGTAATTGCCTATTTCTTCACCGATTCTGTCTGATACTGTAAAGCGATACGTAATATAACGGTGTTATATAAAAATCTGGCAGTAAATAAATATAATAAATAGAACTTGAGAGAATGCTCAGAAGACAGAAAGATAAGACAGCGCAGGGGCAGGACGTGGCATAAATAATTAATGATCAAGTCCCAACAATTTTGGGATGTCTCTCGGGAAATGCTGGCAACATTGGTAACCCTGACATACAGATAATTAAATCCCAGCCCTATATAGTAAGTCTAGCATCACTATGTAGCCCATATATATAAACCCACTATTCCCATTATACTTTGTTTTTCTGATCACAGTGCCCTTTTGTTTAATTCATTCATAAAAATTAGATGGTTGGTAACTGTAATATCAATTAAATATATTCAAATGAATAGTAGATAAAAATGAAAATGGCTAAAAGCAGGATTATAAAATGAGAGTAAATACAGTACACATTTAGAAATACACTGATACAGATCCAGGCATTGTCATAGCAGCCTGTATTATGCTGTAAAGCGAATCCGCTTGATGCTGCTGCTCAAACCCTGCATTTCTTTACAGGTTGTGAATTGCGGTGCCTCGGTATTTTATATGCTGTGCATATTTATGGCATAATAAAAGACATCCAATTAAATAAATGATTGCCGTCTCTATATTACAGAAATGAGAGAAGCCCCAGGGTAAAACATTTTCATTAAACAGCCCCAGGGATAAGTCAAATTAGTCTTATTAGTATCAAAAAAACAAAAACACCACAAATAATAACATAAAAGGTATACTACCACGACTCAGCATTCTGCCTCTACTGAATACAATAAAACAAATAGAATCACTCTCATTGAAACTGGAAAAACTCAGATATACTGTTGCAGACTTTACTATTAGAAGAGTATATATATATACAAACACACAAAATGGAGTCTGCACATTGGTCTGTAAGCTAATACAATGCAGGTGCTTGAAAGGAAAAAGGGTATTAGCTTACAGACCAATGTGCAGACTCCATTTTGTGT
>JABWIB010001458.1:60688-71934 GCA_016617825.1 Platyplectrum ornatum | reverse complement strand
CTGTTCCCTATTTGCCAAACAATTCGCAACCCAAGTACAAATGTTATTTGCTAGACCCAGTCCCCTTATTTTGTGAACCAACCTCTTTTGTGGTACTGTGTCAAAGGCTTTTGCAAAATCTAAGTACACCACGTCCACNGCCTCACCATTATCTAAGTTCACATATACATTTATAACATTTTAATTAATTTCAGAATCATTTTTTATGTCATTCCTTTGCAAACATATGATCAANTATTCCATCTGGTAACACTTGTAGCTAAATTACAAGTACAGCTGAAAGCTGTACCACATTACAACCTTACTAAGTGACCTGGCGTACCTGTGCAGTACATTCACCACTACCGTAGTTGAGAACCTCTGCTTTAGAGGCATNGCAAGTTATTTCTTTTTGGCATGTTGCCTAGCCTAACTGTAGTCCAACACAGTCNTCACTGAATATCAAGGAGCTATTTCACCAAGCTCAACCAATAAAAAAAAAAGAAAAGGAGAACTCCTTAGTGCATTAGTTTCTAATCCACTGTTTCTCATGTCACCACATTNCCTGGCCTTAGATATGACCTGTGGGCTAAATTTGTCATATGTACATCCNCAGTTTTAACCACCTCCTGCATAAGCCTTACTAAAAGTCGGTTTTCCAAATATAATAATATCCTGAATTTATTGCTCATGTACAGTGAGAANTTCTTCACCTTAAATTATAGTTTTNGATTATCTTTAAAATGGCAAGAACACAGCAAGTCATATTTGCATGTGATCTTTTGTATTAAAGCAAATAGCCTTTCAGTGGCTATATTCTAAATTAATGGATTTAAAGATTACATATATTCTGTTCTGTTACATATGTTAATTCTGACACCTATGTGTTCTATTGTAGTAATAACCATCTCAACTTACTTTTAATGGCAAAATGGTACAGAGTACTTTAAAAAGTATAGGATCTCATTGAGTGTTTGCAATGGTTTTACAAAAGGAAATTGTAACCCGATTTGCATTTACATACTTGTGATTTCAGTTCCTATTGTAATAATGATAATAATAAAAAAGTATGCTTTTATATTTTCAAATTGGAAAAAAACAAAAACCCACAAGGGGTTTGAATACAAACTCCCAATCCCAAATAAACAATTTAAACAAGGAAAAACGTGTACTGTATATCTAGGAATCAATACAGTGATGAAACAAATTTTTACAAAGCAATTGTGTATATTTACTGTGTTGTAACTTGTTTATATTTTGCATTTCTGCAGGTTAGTTTACGTGGTAGACTGTCAAAGAAAACAAACCAAATAAAAAGATGTCCTTTGAGGCTGAAGTGCAATTCATCAGCAGTGAAAGGCAAGAGTTTTTGCATACATGTTACAAGTATACAGACAAATTAATAAATGTTTTATTTGTTGTTTATTAGTAACACATAAAAACTACACTCTGGGAACTAAACCTATGAAATAGATTATATGAACTTCCCTCTGCAGCAAACTTTTTTCATTTCATAAACTGAAGGGAATAGAGGGATAGGGTAGTAGAAGGGGGGAGGGGTAATTTAAATGGCAAACTGTTGCAAAATAATTGTGGCGCTATGTAAATAAATGATAATAATCCCAACNTCTTAGTTTTTGTTTTATTTAGTTTTTTCCTAATATAGAAATTGATTACTGACTCAGATATGGTCTGTCAGCAATTCGTGCCATTCTTTCCATTTATTTTTTAATAATCTAGTGGCCTATACATCAGAGCTTGTTAATAAATATAGCTTACATGGAAAGTNGAACATGCAAGTGCATTTTTTTTTAGATCAGAAAGCATAGCAATCAGTAGCATATCCTCAAGCAAATAGCAGTTGTTATAGCTTTGTCTAAGCCTTAATGAAAGGCTCATGCTTCTATTCAAGTAACACGTTTTTGACATGTCAAACTCTAATGATTTGTCACAAATAAGAACACGTAGCATTGTAGAGAACATTAAGTATAGAATATAATTGTAACATCGATCATTTGTATATTAGTGTCGGAGAATAAAAAGCAATAAAACATTTCAATGATAAAAATAAGCATGGGTTATTGAGCTTATTTATTTTTTTGGTTTCTTGCAGTCCGAAAAGAGAAAAAACGGAAAACTGTCCCTTCTGCCACCCTGACATCCTTACTGGAAAGAGTTGCTTCTTTACAGCACCAAGTATTTGTGTTACAGAGAGGTAAACAGGCGGCAAGTGCATCTGTGAATGAGTTGAAGAAAGATAAAATAAAATTAGAAGCTGAACTGCAGCTGACACACCAAAGNCTTCAAATCAGTAAGCAGATGGTAAAGGTAAGGAATGTTCTTTGCTTTGCATGTAACAGGGTGATTATTACTGAAATAATTGCTGTGCTCAAATAAGACAACAAATGCATCAATACTGTGTTTTTCCCATGCAACCCACATATATCGCTGCCTTTCTACACTGTAGTCTGTCAGTTGATGAGCAAAAAGAAAGTTAATCAAATGAAACTTCTACTTTATTAACGTCAACATAACTATAGTTGACTTCAATACTTAATAATTAATTAATAATAATGCTACATAATTTTAAATATAAACATATTTTATTTAAGCATCTTACTGCAATGCTCCATCTGGTCACAGACACCCGCTTCCCCTTTGCTAGTCGCTAGGATGAATTTCCTCCCTGGGCAAGTTGTCTTTAGTGTGGGCAGCTGTTCTGTCTATCAGTGGTGAGCTGAGTCTGCACTTTCATACATGGCACTACCCATTACTGTCGTGCAGTGTCTTCTGTAAAATGCTAAATTAGCATATCCTATGCCAGCAGGTCATCAGTACAGATGAAGGAAGAAAATCTATGTATAGTGTCTTTAATATAGTCTTTTTAACACTAGTTCCTTTAAAATCATTTTTCACAAACCCGTTTGTGTGAACGTGTTTTAACATTTTTAAATTTCTCTAGGCCTGTAGGGACTGCATTAGAACTAAATATTGCTAATGTTGTTCCAAATGTTTCTCTGGAGTGCAGTTACTTTGCTTTCCGTTGGTGAATGATTAGGATGTTGTTATGTCNTTGTATAAAGTACCAATTCCTACCCCTCTCCCCTTCCCCACACATTCTTATACAAAATTTTGGTTTTGTTATTTTGGTGGTTTTGGTTTCTCAAAAATTTTTGCTTTTGTGGTATTCCTGTTTAATAATTGTAAGCACCTCTGTGGCCAGCCATGTTTCAGAATGTCAGGCAGTTGAGTTATGTCTGCAGCATTANATCTACTTTGTGGAAAGTATATATAAACTGGCAATGGCCACTTTTTGCACCCATACTAAAGATCCTTAAGTTGTTTACGTATGTTGTTAGTGTGTTTGGATAGTTGTTTTAAATAGATTTTAAACCACATAAAACATATATTGTGTGGTTTCCAAAATCCTATGTATACCACTATACTTTATCTTTTCCTGTTTTATATTAATTTGTCCTTTGTAAATATTGATATTGTGGAAACGTATTAGTAAGATTGGTACATGTTAAAGGGGAGTGGGCTATATATAATAGAATGGCTCATTTACAATGTTTCTTTTTGCCCGGTCCCCACAACATGATAGTCTTGTCCTGGCTTTGTGATGTTCCACCATTACTTTTTATTTAAAATGAAGACATAGTTAAATTAATTTCTTTATAAACAGTAGAGTGAACTCAGTACATAAAATGTTCTTTTGCAAACCTAGTGGTTTGTAGTCACTTAAATACCATATATTTAATCACCAGCTAGCACAATGTTTAATTTCACTTGTAGTCACTTAAATACCCTATATTTACTGGTTGGGTTTTATACATGAATTGGCATTTTTCCCTTTAAACACTTTTTTTTTTTCACTTGGCCAGGGAGGAATACTTCTTTCCGTGGACCACAGCAGGCTTAATTTTCGGTTTTATTTGTAAAAGCTTTTACTTCCTTCATATACAAATCTCTCAATGATCCCCAGAAGATAGTTATATTTTTTTTCTGGCAGAGACTGTAATACTACAGACAGAGACAGATGTTTTTACAGTCGGTACTTTTTAATCCAGTAAAAGTCCTGCAGGGCAAAATCACATGTAAATGGGAGGTTTATAAATATTCTAAGATGATTCTGTAATTTATTCAACCGAGGGCCAACATCTGGTGCCCTGGTTCATCTGGTGCCCAATATACTTTAGTACGGTCTTCCAGTCTAGTTTAGTTCAGTCTTATTTTTATTTATTTATTTTCCCATTTCTTCTTCATACTGTTTGTGCTGCATTGCATTTTCTACCACATGTACATGTACCATAAATAATTGTACTACTGTCTATCAAAGTTCCTGAAGAATCCTTAACGCCAGCATTCCCAGTCTTATTGATACCAGTATTGTTGAACATTACTATCTGATGCACATGTGGTGTGATATTGCAGGCAATTATGGATTTGTAACCAACAAAAGACATTTTAATATTTACANAACATCAAATGTGTGTCTGTTCTTTAACATTTAAGTATGTTCTATTAAAATTTCCAAGCTGCTCCTTCAACCTCTGCACTTATAAATGATAGGCACAAGCACAGCATGAAATCTTTTCTCTTTCCCCACTGCTTCGAAAGAGTTTAAAGCAATTGTTACCTTGTTTAGTTTACACGGTTTCTTGCTTTCTTCCTTTTTAATGTAGTAATTACAGGGAGAAACATTTTAGTTAGAGAAGGATATACAATATGGAAATGAGGAGAAAAGCAAGGGTTAAACTGAGTTGTCCCCCTTTTTTTAGATCTCAAAGGCACTAAAAGTGGAGAATATGAATAATATATTATAATAATACAATGCAGAATATAATAATACAATGCAGATACTGTAAATACAAGTAGATTATGGAGCTGCTACAAGCAAATAGGGTATCCTGAGTAAGCCCTAACAAATAGGCAACAAAACAGATAAAGCTTGAGATGAATCAAGCTGCCCAGCGCTCCATTTATCTATATAGAAAACGGCACCTTGATAACTGATACAAATGGATAGGAAAAACAACATACAATAAAAATGAATCAATTTTACTCAATAATAAATAAATAACACAACATGTATAAAAAATATGTTGGTTGCACGACTAGATCGCTAAAATGTTGTTTCCGTTAACATAGATTAAATATAGTCAAAGGACTTTCTATTCATAGTGTATCACGGCATTTCTCTAGTAAGCATAATTCAGACCCTAAAGGCCTCTCCATTATTGGCATTGAACACATTCCACCTACCCCCAGAGGAGGGGATAGATACACCCGGTTATGTAGACAAGAACTAAACTGCATGTTCAAGTTATAAACCATTGCCTCTTTGGGTCTCAATGAGAGTTTGGAATTTAGCACCATAGGAGTGAGAATGATGGTTTATATAGATTCATATCACTATATTAGTTTAAAGGTTATGAAGTAATCTGTATTCATTATCATATTAGGTGATAAGTATTATATTATAAATCACAATATCCTTTTGATATATATGTTGTCACGGCGAGTCTAACATTTACCACAAGTGCTTCACAAAGTGAAAGAAAAATAAATACTTCCCCTTTTTTTGTGAACTACACATGAATTAATTGTAATTATATATTTTGTGTCATACATTTTTCATTGTACTTTATTGTATTATCCACTTTTTTATATATATATGTATATTAAGATTTTCTATCTTTGTTTTGTTTTATTTTCTCACTTGTCCATAAGAATATGCTACTTAGTGGGAAAGGCCACGATTAATCAATCAACTGATGTGTGGATCAGTGCAGGCAGCCCCTATAAAAAGAGGCCTCGTTCTCATGTTAGACACTGCTTGAAAAAGTGTGCACCACACAAAACGCGTCGCAGAGTGTCTTTCTTTTAAGTGGAGGTGTTCCCGTATGCGATTATAACAGCGGTCCCCTGGGACTTAAGTACTTTGAGGTTTCTACCACTACAATTTAAACCTCCAACTTCAGGATTATATCCTCTATAAGCTACTTGCTCTATACCACTCCACAACACAGGCTGGCCACCTGTGCAGTGGCTGCTTAACAGAGGTACNGTCATAGTGTTTGAGACCCCCGATGATGCCACTTGGAAATAGAGGAACTTCTCACATCTTTTATAAAGTTTTTCCTTATAACAACGTATTACATCTGGATGCTTCCTTTCTGGATCAACACAGGTGGCAAGTAACTTGATTCGCTAACTTAAACACTGCCCTCCATTTTTACCATGATTTTTATTACTTGATATCATTCATGAAGTATAGGTTGTGCTGGACTTTGTTTCATTTTTTGATCGGGACTACTGTATTTTTAAAGTTTTTTCATTATATCTTTGATTATCATTACATATTTTTTTCTATACATGTTGTGTTATTTATTTATTTGAGTAAAATTTATTAATTTTTATTGTATGTTGTTTTTCCTATCCATTTGTATCAGTTATCAAGGTGCTGTTTTCTATATAGATAAATGGAGCACTGTTATGGAAGTGTTTCCAATGGCAGAATGAGTAATGAGTTTTTTGTTTTTTTTTATCACTTACGCACTATCCAATCTTCTGTGCCTCTCCTGAACTGCTGAATTGTGTGTGTGTTGAGATCTGCAGGATATCCATTTCCTTTAAGCCACAATTCCTTCAGANAGCCTCCAGGAGATACTGGATTAATAGAGTGAGTGGTGGAGTGCTCAACGTGGACTGCAAAGCATGAGGTGATGACTCAATTATAAGAATACGAGAGAATCAAAATTCTAGCTTTGGAAATAAAGTCCCTGAACTAATCCCGATAACAGCTAACAAGGGATAATCTGGATTTTGTGGGCATGGTACATGGAAAATGCCAGGAAAGAGCTATAACAATATTTATAAAAGGAGTATTTCAATTGGTAAAATATAGATAGATAGATAGATAGATAGATAGATAGATAGATAGATAGAAAGGAAGTAATTACAAATCCTTTCACCAAGGGTGAGGACTCACCAGGACTTATGTTATAGATGCTGTGTTCTTTCCCTGGAATACAAGAACTTATGTGACTGCTGAGCTTTGTGCACAGCGGTAGCGGAGGTCTGCACCAGTCCTTTAGGAAAATATAGGGTTTTTTTTTAAACTCCATTAAAATTGTCAATATGCCAATATGCAAACACTTATACGTTGTATGAGATCAAGATATATTTTCATTGACCATTGTTTCAACTGAATTTGAAATTACTCTAAACAGTTGCCCTTTTGGCATTTTTAGGTGTAATAATTGGAATATTTTAGTAGCACGGGTAGCTTAAAATGCATGAAAACATGAATAAATATATTTACCATTTAAGCTGGTTACTGGTTACCAGCCAAGCCCCCTGCTGTCCCCCCAATCTGGTTCACATAGGTGAGGGGGCACCGCCATTCTGTAGAGGAGTGTCGATTATGATATAACCCGGCATATAAATGGAGGCAGTGTGGGGTGCTTTGACCACTGCCTTGGCCCTGTGCTCTAGGCGATTGCTTAAGATGGCCTAATGCTAGCAGCAGCCTTGTACACAGGGACGGATTAAAAACCATATGGACCTGGGGATAAACATTTTTGAGGGCCCCTTGCAGTGGGTATGATCAGTATTGTGTGAGGTGGTAAATTATATGCGAGCCTCATTCATTCATTGCACTTTGCTAAACTCTATACTCCCAGACTTAGTGCTGTGCAGGAGAGTGCTCATCTCACATTCATCATCATGCATTTCAATGGGAGGCCTAAAATTGGTTGTATGTGTGTGCCTTTTTTCAGATGTAGGCCTGGTCTACAGTCACATCCGCCACATTGTTAATCTGACCCTGCTTGTACACAGTACCTTTTTAATCGTCTACAAACTATCCCAGAAATCTTTGCTGCAGTAATATGCTGCAATTACATATTCGTCCACAAGGTGTCTATGTAAAGAATTATAAATGGGAATTGCTGCTCTGAAGATTGTGTCATTACACACAAGTTTTTCTGCAGACGTCTGGACATCTTTGATCAGAAATATTAGGAGCAACCAAAAATAAAATCANACTACCAAAGACTGTCTAAAAAGATCTTTAAGTATATTTGGAGAAGACACGCTGAACAGATGTTGTGCGGTGTCTAACAATGCTACAGAATCACTTGAAACTGTTGCTCACAAATATTAGGAGATCCCAAAAATAAAATCAAACAATCACAATGTCCTGATATCTGGAGAAAAGTTCTAGTGTGTACTGAAAAGGATCTTCAGAGCAACCATTAGTTGTACTTATCCCTTTTATGACCTCTCTTTGGTGCAGGATAGCCACCCTTTTTGTTAGTGTTGTACAATATAAATTAGCCTAGTAATAAATTTAACATATACCTAAATGTATTCTAGGTTGACCTAGTACACCACAAGTGGAAAAAAAATAATAAACACAAAATCACAAATCTCAAAAGGTATAGGGACTTGCAAAATCTGAGAAAAACAATGACTATTGGCATTGTTATCACCGCTGAGCAGGTCNGCCATCATTGGGGGACAGCTGGGCTTTCTGTCCAGGGCCCGGACAGAGTGGGGGACCTATGCGATGACACTGGCGTGCAGCAGCAGCAGAGGGAATACTGATGGAAAGTTTCCATGTGGAAGCTTTCCATCTGTGTTCCCTTTGTTGTTGCTGCTGGTCANCTCACTTAGTCACCAATAATGGCATCTAAGTGAGCTGCCGGTTAGCCCTGAGCAAGTGTCAGAATGTCATGACATCAAGTGGGGGCCCGGGACTTAATAATATTGTTAGTCCCAGGCCTGACTTGCAATGGCTGCGGCCTTGCCACGAGTACTGGATTTTAACATGTGTAAGAAATACAATAAAGCATTCATTATATTTTATATCTTCAGGTAATGGTATGGTGCTTTTGTACCAAATTATCCAGGGCAAACCAAGAGTGACCCTGTCAATTACATCTGGTGACTTTTCTTTTTCAAAAAGCCAGCACTTATTTTTTACATTTATTAAATATTCTTACTTAAATTTGGGCGGTTAAGTCAGTTTTCATGTTCTAATTCTAAGCCTGCACTATTTACCAAAGCATCTACCAATGCATCTATTTACAAATGCATATGGTGGTTGCACGGCAACCGGCCGGTGATCGTTTTTCTTACTGCATCTACCGCTATGGTTACCATAAGAAAAGTAAGAAAAGCAATCACNGGCCCAGTTGCTGTGCAACCGNCATATTTATAAACTAACAGCCTGGTGTTTAACACACCACGCCGATACGTTGTTTACCTCTGTTCACAGCTTTAGTAGAAGTAGTGTAGCGGCTAGTTCCCCCTCTGGTGTGAAGTTGGACATGTGGGGGAACACTGGCATAAGGTGGAGTGGGGGGGGGGGGTCGACTGTCATGAGAGTTTGTGTGGCAAGGCAAAAAGAAGGCAGGGGACAGAATAATTTTTTACAGCTCTTGTGACGCAATGTCATTGCGGGACTTGAAAGCAGAATGAAAGGTGTGTAAATATAGGCAGTGGNACTGTGCTGCTGTTANAGAGGCGCAGCGAGTGNTTATTAAATTATTACAGCTTGCTGCATTTTTGTTAGTAAATGGACCAGTATGTTTGCTGTTCATTTAGGAAACTAATTTTGTCATGACTTAATACATATCGATCAACTTAAAATTATATAAAAATAAATGAAAACCACACTAGTTTAAATGCTTTGTTTTGGCCTCCAATTAATCCCGTTTTCAGGATTCATTATTATTAGTAATANCAAAATTTGTTAAAAGAAGGATCTGGTTTGTACTACATTTCGTTTGATTATATTGTACACAGTTCAATGCCAAAATGTGTTTTCCCTTTAAAAGCTATTAAAATATAGTATATATTTTTATATTTAAAATCCTATAATTAGTGATGATGCTATTTTATTGCACTTTAAACACTGGATGTATTTAAGCTAAATCTTAAACACCATTTTGTATTTTGTAATTATACCTACAAAGCTATGTGTAGGAGACATATTTTATAGGTCATTCCATTTATATATGTCAAATCCTCTAGGGTCGTGGCTTTTGCCAGACAGTGTACTTCTTGTATATTGAAGCTGATAAAACACAGTGCTATTATTGATCTGTGCATGACACAGCCTGTCTCTGCTGGCTGAGTGTAGCAACATTTATCCAGGAATTTGTGAAATGTCATTCGGATCATGTTTGCAGGGTAAACGGTGCCCGAAACAGTTTGTGAGCGTTGTGTCCACGTGGAGAAGGACGTGACTGCCCTAATCCAGCATCCCATCATCTTGCCAAGACAAGGTTATTTGTTAATGGAATGTCAATGGTTTCTGCTATATCCTGAGAGAAAAGTATCATAAGCACTCAGACTGTCATGTTATGTCAGGACTCTCAATGCACATTCAAAACCTGCTGTTGCTACAAGGAGACAATCTTAGGATCTCATTTTTATGTTTTTTTTTCTGAGATATATACCAAATTCAGTGTTGCTTTGTGTTTTTGGTTTCTTGGATTTATGTTGTAGTCTTTATGGGAAGTGCACATCAAAATAACATAGTGAACGCTTTCCTGAACATTTCCTGATGAGTCACTGTTATATTCCCCATATTATAACATCTCTGCTGTATGTCACTCTAGTATTTATTTCCCTGATCTTCTTTCATTCACATTTATTGAATAAGGCAAGGCCTAAATGATACTCTATTTCTGCTTAACTTTACTTTGCCTATATTAATAGGGACAGGGAATGGATAAATTAAAAAGTTTTAGAAATTATGGAAAAACACTCCAATTACTACCATGTTTCCCCGATAATAAGACCAACCCTGAAAATAAGCCCTACCCTATTTTACAGTATACTGTCTAAAATAAGCCCTCCCCCGAAATTAAGCCCTATCGAAACACTGTTCCTCTAGCCCTAAACTACGCTAAATAAGCCCTATCTAAACTACACACTAAGGTAGCTAGGTCACTAAGCTACCGCCCCCTTCCTCTCCCCGTGTACTGGATGCTGCACCATACAATGACAGGAGACGCTCCCCCGTCCCCTACTGTAAACAAACTTCGGGCAGCCACAGAGCTCAGCCTGATCACACAGCCTGGCAGAGGGGCTGCTGGAAATGCTTCCCTGCACAGGACAGGAGCCGGGCTGCCCTGCACTTAACCCTCTCTGTGCAGCAAGCAGAGGACTTCCAGCAACCCTGTGCAGCACAATCCATGGGCAGCTGAGGCTTATACCAGGGAGCAGGGAGAGCAGACAGAGGGGTGAGT
>JABWIB010001458.1:25819-56393 GCA_016617825.1 Platyplectrum ornatum | reverse complement strand
AATAAATATATTTTTATATAAAATATGGCGGAGACCTGAATTGGGGGGCCCCATTTATATTTTGCTATGGGGCCCCCAAATTCTGGTTACGCCCCTGTTAGGCATTAATATTTAGAACCCTGAACAGAGTTCACTTTTTGTGGGACAACATCTTACATCGCCCATCTTTTTTTTTTAGCTTTTTGTGATGTCTACCATTTTAATATCCTTTTCTACATGTATTAATGTCTCTCTAGAGAATATGTATAGATATATAGATATAATTTGTTTAAGAATTTTTCCAGTACTTGCATAAATATCCTTGTAAAAATGTGCTCTCCAGCTGATTTCTTTTTTAAACCTATTAATAATAGCATATAGTTTGTATTTTTGCTTTCATTATTGGCTTTAACTGTTCTTAGTTTTATGTACACTATGTACTCCTGTAGTGATTTTAACCATTACATTTTTATTAAATTTTACAAGCAAAAAAGGGGGGGATACAGAAAGCAAAAAAACCAGGGTGATTTTAAATAAAAAACAAGCTTCTGACATGTGCACAGGTTCATGTGTAGAATTTATATTTCAGTATTTAGCCTATATGCACAGACAGCCGTTTCCAGCATGTGGTCTCCATGAACTTTCCATCCCAGTGTGCTACTGAAAACATTCAGGCACCTAACAGCATGTCATGGTGTCTTGTTTTTTTTGTTGTTGTTGTTTTTTTGTTTTTTTTAAATGAGAGATCTAAATTTTGGGGACTTTCATGATGATTTAATATAGATAATATAGATTCATTTCTCTTGAACTGTGAAATCGGTAATTATGATAATTGTGCAAATAAGCTAAGCCTGTAAGACAACATTTAGGCACACTTGCCCTGTTATTGAAAGTGACAGAACACAGAAAAATGTAAACAAAAGATATTGTTGATCAATCTGAATTTGTTTCCCTAAAATAAAAAAATAATTTAAAAACTGTAAAAAAAAACAAACTGCTACAAAGGTAAGTATGGCTTTATTTATTTTATTTCTATATTTTTTACAGGGGTTTTTTTTTTTTTGAATGGGCACCACTAGAACGTTATCGAAGACGGGACCATTCTTGTGGATGCTCAGTTTTAGTCTAAAACTCATTGTACCAGATCCAGAATCTGAAAATAAGTTTATACATAAGAAGTAACACCAGGGTAAAACCATGATGACTTTCATGAGTAATGTATAACTGTACATCCCTGTCAGGAATTCAATGTGGCCCTTTCAAGTAAGCCTGAGATGACAGTAATTAGCAGTTTGTAGCCATTTTCATTACACTTCTAATAAAAATAATCTCTAAACGCAGTGTTTATCCAAATGAACTCGAATCACTTTGGCTGATATGTAAGTTGGTAAGACCTACTCAGTGGAGATAAACAACCAGCATCTGTTATTATATCCCCTTCCAGCTTGGCTTTTACCTTTTAAGTACATCAATCCCCAGTCAAGGTTATGTAAAGTGAGGTTCACTGGCCGTGATGTATACACAGGAGATAAAACACAATCGAATATCATCCAACAAAATATTACCCACAACATCTGCTCCATTTAGTTACCCTCCACAAGACCTACGAAATATCATTTAAAAACAATATTTATTTTTAATAGACTACAGTAAAAGTGTTTTGTTGGCTTGGGTATCAAGTTTTAAGATATTATATTTTTAATAGAAACCAAAGGCTATATCTACCCTTTATTCTGTTTCTTCTAGGCGCAGTATCTATTGCCTGTGCAAAAAACAAACAAAAAAAACAACTCAACATTACATTATATGTTGATTAAGGGAAGTTTATCTACCATTACTATCTGTGCTTTGTATCTTCCGCAGCTGATTTTATTTTTCATTTGGCTGCAAGCACAGTCTTGTAGCTATTACAAAAACGTTTCAGTATAAACTGTATATATACTATGGTATGTTAAGGGGCGCTGTGCTTAACGCAGAGTTTGAATACAAAATTCAAGTCCTAATGTTAACACGTGTAAGTTTTTTACGTGTTCTGTCTCACTGTTATTAATTGAGGGACAAAAATGCTTCCCTCTTGTCGTCTTGCCATGATTGAAAGGACGTAATGACAGTCTTCATTTAAAACACCCTAAAACTTTGTTGACAGTTCATATAATGTGCATTTAAAGAACAGTCATTTATTGGTGGTTGTTGAGCAGTGACTGGTAGCAGATTGCAGTGTAAAAATGCAATTGGTAAAGTATGCCTTGACACCGCTGATCTTCAGCTTAAACAGTGGTAGAATGCAGCTTTTGTTGCTGTTTAAGTTGAATTTATAATATTTGAAAGCACACATGCACCATAAAGCAGTACTTTACTCTGGCAAAAATATGTTCTATCAAAGCATTGCTAAAACAGAGACTTACAGCTCCCACAATGTGGAGTTTGTACTGTATGAGTTAATATGAGCATCTTTCTCAGGTAGATGTGTTGTTTGTACACAAGGTGAGTAGTCTGTGTCTGGCATCAGCACAAATGTAATCTTGTATTAGGTGCCAGAAGTCTTGTAAGGCATCTTCAGTCAGGAATCCGGGGAACCTTTGGTTCAGAATTGAGATGACCCACATAGATTAGAGTATATGTACATATCTAAGTGAGTTATTCATAAGAGCATACTCAAAAAAACAAGAAAGTGTCCAAGATGTAGTGGAAAAATGGATACCATTGTTCCAAGCTGCAGAAAGGACAAAAGTATTTCCATATATCTTATGTAAAACCATTCTGCTACTAATTAGGAAGCTCAGCACTGTCTTAGGAGTGCCAAGACATTTAATTGTAGCTAATGGAGGGCAATTTGGTTAACAAGCCTGAAAATTGCTGGTTTGAAGTATGATGTTCATAAAGGGCTGTGGTGTACAGGTTTTTTACATGCTTATGCCGACCCAGACTTTTCCATTAAACACTCTAGACTATCATTGGCCACCGCTGTAATCCTGTGGACTGCCACCAATAAAATAACAAAGTTGCAAGTACTTACGCCTGTGACCTGTTTATGGTGAAACTACACAGCGTGTATACAGTCTCACTATTTACCTCGAAATGAGTAGGGCTTACAATTTCAAGGTGACAAAATAAACTTTTGCAAGCCTAATGAAAATGGTAGTTGAAGTGGACATGTAGTAGTAGTGGTATGAATGAAACCATAAAGAGGGTGCACAAGTCTGGATCCCTCCCATTGAGATTAAAATCAGAAGTAGATCTTGTAAAAGAACAGTGTGTGCATTACACCTGACTTTCATGCACCTGTTTATATCAATCTATAAATCACCATTTTGTATATATTTGAAGGCATGTTTGGGACCAGCAAATGACAGCTGGTCCCATTTTGGAGGATTTTGAGAAAATTTGGCTACACACTATGAAGATAGTCTGAATAGGGAGGGAAGTCCTGCTCTGATATTTAGGCATCCCAACCAGCTGATTGGACGGGATAACTGTCAATAAGCACAGAACTTTTCTCTCCATTGAAACTTACCTCTCAACCATCAACTGTAGATGTCTTTTGCTGCGTCTCTGGTTAATATGGCTTGTTTGGATTTTTTTATTTATTTGCATTTTTTCATCAGTGTCTGGTGTTCATCAGCACTGGGTGCCACAGAACACCAGACACTGAATAAAAAATCGCAATTTCCGCCCTAACGGTTTTCTGTCATTTTATTGTTATTGGGGGGAAAAAATGTTGCCTACACACTGGGCCAGCTTAACATGGCATTGGACCACCTACAGCAGAAAAACCTTGAATGTGGTGGTGACTTGTGTTTATTATTTTATAGAGTATAGCATTTTAGCAGATTACCCCTGTCTTTCATGTATTTCTTTATATTAGCCAAGAATTAGTTTTGAACAACCCTCCCTTTAGTGTAACATTTCCAAACCAACAGTAGGTCAGTGTTGTTGACTGACTTTTTATTTCAGTAGCAGTGTTGTTACAGACTATATACTGTACTGTAAATGTTACAAAAAGTATATATGAAGTATTTTCATTAATAAACTAAACCTTTTACTCATTTGTAAAGCCGTTAACTTCAAAAAGTGTGTTTGATCATCTACATTGCAATTGTTTATTTCCGTTTCTCTTTCAAAAATTAGAAATTGAGTTCCGACCTTACGGAGCTTCAGCGGGAAAAAGAAAATTTTGAGAAAACCATTGAGCAGATGACAGAGCAGCTGGCCCAGTCCAGGAGGTCACAGGAAACTGTAAGCCCCGTGACCTTGGATCAACCTGCTGTGCCTCCATTAACACAATCTAAAAGCACAGATGTGGAAATGAAGCAGCTCCAGAGTAAATTAAAGGTAAAAGAAGGATTTTGTGTCTGTATGACATCACCATGCTTTTTAGACACGAGAGTTTGTTCAGCATACCATGATAACATTACAGTGTAAGTTATTACCCATGTAGTGTGTAAACTAACAGAATGTCACACTAATTATATTTATTTCTTTAATAACGCTATATCAAATTAGGTATTGTTATTAATAATAATGCAGCCCATAATCAGTTCATGCAGACTTTTGCTCACATTGGCTGTGGGCCACTTTTTAGGTTTAGTATTATCAAGAACATGTTCTGTAGGGTAAAAAAATTTTTTATTTGTGTATGAAGTGCAAGGGAGAAAGTCAAAGAGACAAAATTCCAAACGACTAACTGAACTCCTGCCTTTACGAAGCAGTTCATGATCAGAGGGCCTTAGACCATAGTAGCAAAACCGGGACATTAGACTCAGAAGGGAGGATGTACTGGTTTCAGTACTCATGTATCTCAAGCTACCATGCAATCTATGATCTTCCTTCTGAAAGATGTGCTTACTGACTCCGCTATCCATGACTAAAGGCTTTGGTGGACAGCTGACAACAATAGAAAAGAAAGCTGATGTGAAGGGAGAAATTGGACAGCGGCTCATACATGTGGTGGGGTCATTAGTAAGGGTGAAGTTTTGATCTAAAGTTTTTCTTCTTCTTTTCTTCCTGTTAAAGCTTTCAGGTTTTGGATTCTTTTAAGTCTAGGTTTGATCTTAAGTTGGCTCATTGATTGTTCCAACACACATGATCCCTGTTACTTTTGTCCCTTTTAAACATCTGTTCTCGTTATTATTAAAGCATCCTCAGTCTTACTTCTTTTTGTGAATAGAACATATTGCCCCAGCAGTATAGTCAGGCTATATTAGACTCCTGCAAACCATTTATCCGTGTAATTATCATAAATGTTTTCAAAGTATTTTTTATTTTTTTGTCAAAAGGCAACTTGGCTATTAGTGCTATAATGCAAATATAGAAATTGTTGTGCATAGTAATAATGATATTAATAATAAAAAAATATGATGAAAAGGGGCAAAGCCACAAAGCTGACTCACTAAAAGTTCTAATTAATAATTGTAAATGAATGTTTTTGCATATTGAGCCAGGTATATTTTACTACACAGCCAGAAATCACACATGGGATGTAGTTCAAGAAAATGTACACAGGATAAAGTGAAGGGGAAAAGCATGAAGAAAGCAAAAATATCATTTAGTTTCAAACGGCAAGTTGTTTTATTGGTTTCCGCAAAATGCAGTCCGCCAATATATGTACTTGCTGCAAATAATAGTTGTAGTATTTTATATTACAGGAAAAATGAGTTTAGCTCTGTAATACATATCAAAGAATCATGTATTATGCAAGACAAAAAATAATGCCTGGTTATAAAAGGTTTTTATCTACCATTAGTTTATTGGCCATGTGCTAGTGTATTTTTGAAAAGCGAGGTTTTAAACAAAAAATGTAGTCATCCTCAAGAAGGGCGAAATGGCAATATTTGTATTGGTCAATAATGAGTTTTTCATTAATTGACTCCATGTTCTATGACGCATTTAAAATATAAACATAAATGTGCAGTATCAACATATTTAATAAGATCTACATGTATCTAAAATGAATAGCACTTATGGGATTAGCAGAATGAGGTTTTATATTAAACTTATTTTGTTTATTTCATAAAAAAGTAACACATACAAAGATAGAGGTTTATAACTTTTGAAGCATGTTCTTTTAATAAGCTACAGGGTATTCAAATTATTATAAAGAAGACATTTCTAAGTACATTAGTCTGGAAGCTTGATGCCTAGGAGGCAAACTGTATGATAACTTCATGTTTCCTTTTCCCTTCTTGGAAACTCCTGCTCCTATTAGTACTTTTGTGGGTCACATGCACTTACATTGATTGAGATTATGATGATTATAATCAGTGCAGAATAAATGCACAAAATATGTTATATTATTCTTAATAATCCTACTGCTGTACAGCACATAAATAATATATCACTTTGTTAGAACTCGTGTGTGTATATCACTATGTACCACTTCATTGTCCTGTTTTGTTTTTATGGCAGCAACTACATAACGTCATTTTAATCAAAGACTTTTTTGAGACATATTAACTTCATTACAGTGATCTTTAGTGTAAGAAGTTGGATAAAGTATTGCACCTATGCAGGAGGCAGCTCATATTGTTATTTTGCACTGCCATGGGCAATCAATAAGTGAGAATCAGTAATATATATTTAAATTTGTTTGAAAGATAAGAATTGTTAGTCCTCTAATAGAAGCATTCTCCTTGCAAGTAACATGGTGTATATTTAGCAAATCAGAGACAGAGGCTTATTGTTGTCTTATGTTTAATGGCATAGAATTGCAGTTACATTAAAATGAGAACCATTTCATTACATAATCACATAATGTCTTTATGAAACCTCCTGACATTATTTATACCACTATTAGAATACACGTACTGTATGTATCTGTTTCAGGTTTAGAAGCATTTCTTTTGTTATTCATTTAACAAAAACCATAGCTACACTATATATCTAATATTATTTACTTATCCCATATGATTTTCGGTAAAAGGTAGAGGCAATTCCATAGCCTTAGAAATATGCTTAATGTTTTCTATGTATCCATATAAAAGCTGTTTAACATTAAAAACTTTATGCTCAATGCAGACTGTAGTCTAAATGGAATGTTATGTTTCCCCCCATCAATTAGCTGTAATGGGAATTCATTGCATACACATTTGTTATTGTTTGTAATATTATACCTCCTTTCCGTGTATTTGCAGTTATGTTTTATGAAGTGATTGTATATTTAAACCTTCTAGTCCTGTAAGGCAGACAACACATACAGCATGTTCTGGACCTCCCAGATAGATTAAACGGAATTCCAGTAGTATGCATAGTTCACGTTTTTATCTTTAATTTAGAATATGAGTATTGAGATGGCAAATCAGTCCACAACAATTAAAGCCATGAAAAATGAAGTCCAGGAAAAGGAAGAACGAGTTCGGGAAATGCAGGAAAGGTACTGTATCATTCATTTTAGTACCAGTGTGCAGTGACCTGTTGTGTTTGCTGCCACCTTGTGGCTGCTGATTTTCCTTTTGAATTCTTGACTGTTCTCAGACTTTAATGGTTACATATTTTGGGTCAGGGGTGGTAGAAAGTTTGAGGTGCTAATGCTCTACATTTGTTTTTCGTTTCTCTGTTCTAAGTTTAATATTACAGATGGATTTTCTGTTTTCACAAAGAAGCTGGGAAGTGCAGCTGAAGGTCACCAATTGTGTGAACTCATAAATGATTTCATGGAGTAACCAAAGTTAGATTGAGACTCTAGAGTGGACTTAATCACCCTTGATGTAAATTCAAATCAGAGCAGAGAGGAGAGGAATCTTTCAGATACTGTAATTCTTTGCCTGGGGGCTGAGAGACGTGTCAAGGTTTAGCTGCTTAAACTGGATTAAGCTCCAAAGCTTATATGTATAACAAGTGCAAAAGGACAGTTTTGTTTGTTTAGATTTGGATTGATTGGGGTCTTTTAAAAAGAAGAATTCAAGAGCACTGTAATAGTTTACAAATTATAGCTTTCAGGGGTTTTTTTTTCTTTTGAGTTATGGGACTTCAATGCAAATCTATCTACCAGTTGTTCTGTAAAAAAAATCCTGTTTTATTCCTTTGCTTTCCATTATACTATTTTTATATTGCTAATTACGTTTTCTTCCCGGTTTACGGTTATGACATATTAATGTTGAACAAGGTCACCCAAAACAATGACAAGGCTGTTAGTGAATAAGATCATGTTTCCGTAATTTAATTTTTTGTTATAACTTTATTCACATTTCATTTCTGCTTGACTAATGAAGAATTAAATTGAGCTGCAGGATGCTAGTTTTACACAGACACACACAGAGACATATTTATATATTCCATAGATTGTTATCTTTAACAGGTTGTCTTAAAGTTTAAGTAAAAATGAAGTACAATGCTTTTAGTAAGGTATAATTGTTTTATTTATTATTATTATTAATAATAATAATAATAACTCTCTTGCCCAACGGGGATGCATGTTTTTTTTGACTACTCATTTTATGTACTATGTTTGTTTTTTTAATTATAAATTATTTTCTCCGATTTTTATATTATAATATTTAGATGTCAATATGCTGGTATTTTAAAGTTTAAGAATTCCAGTATTTTAGTACCAAATCAATAGTTTGGAGGATTTGTGTTTCCTATCAACTATGTACTTCTGTATGCAGTTTTTATAGACCTGTCCAAACATAGGACAAGGATGTAAAAATATGGAGAAAAGCAGCAGGTGATTTTTATAAAATATTGTACATTGCAACATATTTTCAGAGATTGTGTGTGTGTGTCAGTACAAGCCATTATAAATCTGCATTGTAATGTTGCAATATGTTTCCTCTCTATCAAGGGTGGCTCGGATGGAAAGGGATGTCAACATGAAAAGGCATTTGATAGTGGATCTTAAAACCCGTCTGAAAACCTACCAGGAAAACGAGAGACCATGCAAAGAAATGTTAGAAAGTCTTGAAAGGAAGGTAATGCACTCTGTATATTTATTCCCTTAGCCTATTATTCAGAAAATCACCTTGGAATGTAGTATCGTGCATTGCATGTGCAGCATAATAATACCTTTGAGACAGGATAACCTCTTCCCTTGACAGGCATTAACTTGATAGAAAAATAACATGTATTAAGGATCATAAAGCAAAGTTGCACTAAGCACAGTCATTTAAGAAAATAAAGGTGTGTCTGTTGGCAGAATAAAACTACTGATGGCGCTCGATGACATAAATTGGAACTCACTTCTGATTCTAATTTGTTGTTTTAATTTAACATCTATTTCTTTAATCAACCATATTCTGTTCTTTGTGGGATATTCTCAAACAATTACAGCACTGACTGGTCTGATTACTAATGGGTTTTTTTTTATAATGCATTAAACTTTTACACTTTTTTAAATAGGCATATTCAATGTGTCCCTTTTTAAAGCTTTAGTTAATCTCCTCTTGAATATACTTTCACATGTATTTTATATTCAGATGTGTTTATTGCTGTCCCTTAAAATATTGCTTTAATATCATGGAATTTTAAATTAAAGGAGAAGATTTAGTAAATCTCAGGTGTGTAGACCAAAGGTTTTCTTTGTAGTTTGGATACACTGCCTAAATGTTACACGTTGTCAGTCAGGCCGTAATATGACATATTTTCATTTGTGTATTTACCCCATTCAATCAGTCTGGAGGTGTGTCAGACAGATGATTGGGGGATGGACCTGTAAATGGCAAGCAGTGTGTTTCTCGCATTGCCGATTATAGCATTGGTCTCCTGCATCTTGCTAGTTCTTTTCTCTTTGCATTTGTATCTTGCCTGTTCCTGCTTGTCCTGTGTGACTCTTTTATTGTGCTCCCTCCTCTTACTTTGCCTCCTGCAGTCCGTCCTTCTGGTTCCTGGGATTTGTTGTCTGTCCTTCACTGTTGGTTTTGAAAACAACAAAAAACTCTTTGGAATTGCCAATAGTGTGATGCGTGATAACTTACACACACACACAATTTTTTTTAATTGACTACAAGGATCATATTGTTTGAGAATTACTAAAATGTCCATATATCACCCTAATAATCATTTAATAATTATTTGTTCTATATAACAAATCTTCTCTTACTTTTTTGGTCTTTTTACAGGTAAAGACAATGACAGACAAATGTTCCAACAAGAAGGCAACAATTGATTCATTAAGGCAAAGGCTTAGTGTAGTTACTAAGGAAAAAGCACATTATGAACAAATGTATTATAAGATTAAGGAAGAACTGGACAAAAAGGTATATTGCATGCATTCTACTTATTTCCATCTTCCCCAACAATGTGTACAGTTGTGTCACGGTTTCTTTTTCATGAATCTCAATCACAATGCTTTTCAGCTCTTTCAAACTTAGGAAGGAGCAGAGGTTGGAGTAGGAGATTCCTCTTAAGGTGGCCAATCACGGGCCGAATTTCATCCAAAACCCATGATATTCGTGAGCTTTGAAAAAAAAAAACGGTCCGTGGATGTACACGAAAAAAATCCCCAACGGCGGCCAAACGCCGGGAAACGTAAACAAAAGACATTGGTGATCAAACAGATTTTCCGATTGATCTCCGATATTCGTTTGTTTACATAAAAAAGAAAGAACTAACCCTTCTGATGTCTTCAATGGGCACCGGTCACTTCTCCGTGTGGTGCGGCATCTCCGTCCTGCACGGAGAGGACACTGTATATGCGTGACGGCCAGTGATCGCGATAACGCATCTACACGCGTCTCTGACACATCGAGATTGGTCCCATGCGTGTTTTCACGCAGGGACCAATCAGAGTAATCAGTTGGGGCAGTTCGGGAACATAGAGCGGCGCTCTCACAGCACGCTGTAAGTTCCTGTCGGCAGTGAGAACGCTGATTGGTTAAAGTTAACCAATCAGCGTTCTTTTTGCTGTCTGCAGCAGACTACGCGCTTTCCCATAGAGATCGCTGTTGTTGGTGTCCCTCTGAGTTGGTGCTGGCAGCGAGGTTGGGAAAGTTTTGCTGGTGCAGGTGGCAGGGTGCCAGATGGCACTCGGGCCACTGCTGATCGGCATGTGTGGCCATTTAAAGCAACCAGGTGGTTGCTGTGGCCAGCGTCAGTGAATGGGGTAAAACAACCGGACATCAGCCCCCCCTGCT
Organism: Platyplectrum ornatum; assembly: GCA_016617825.1. Lineage (NCBI taxonomy): Eukaryota > Metazoa > Chordata > Amphibia > Anura > Limnodynastidae > Platyplectrum > Platyplectrum ornatum. Next base: position 45,348 of record JABWIB010001458.1, on the reverse strand, counting down.
GTATGTATCAACACACTTCCACTACTTGCTGCCACATCAATAAAGTGCAAACTCAAATAATCCCAACAAAACGGCAGCCCCGAACATACACTATCATTATTTTATTGTGTAAACAGTAGAAATGTATCATGGCGCTACTGCTTATTGTACTTTTCACCTAGTGTTGTTGAATATGCAAATACCCTAATTAATAAACATTTATTAATCAGCTGTATGGCCTAATCAAGTGACCCATAGCTGAATGTTTTAGTCAATATAATGATATTTGCATTGTCATGTGTGTTCCAGTGAAAAAACATTACACCCTCTCCAGACTCTGATAAAGGGAACGGGAAAATGTATATTGAATTTCAGGGAGGTTAAAATTAATTGAGAATTAAATAAATAAAATAATGTTATTTTTTGAATGCAGGGAGAATAGTAAAGAGAGGAGAAACCTCAGCGATATTACAATTGGCTCCTTTGTATTCATTGGCCTAATGCATCAGGATTATCATAGCAGATATTTTGTGTATGTCATTAATTAGATGATAATTTGCTATAGTAGAAGACTTTCTTCTGTGTGGTAGCTGCATATTGTCTGTGGATTGGAGTAGTGACAGTTGCAGGACACTATACTAGTGACTTTGGATGATGAAGTATAGGAGCAGTTGACACCCTTGGCATTAGCCCGCCAGAGGAGCATATAATTAAATTTAAAGGTAAAGTGGTATCAAATGTTTCAATATTTAAGAAGGAGACCATGCAAACATTAATGGTGAGTTTGGAACATTGTAGAACACATTACCATTTAATTTAATTGCCGCTAAAAAATACTCCTCTTTGGCAAGAAAATACTCCTTAAAAATGCTATGAGGAGTATTTTTACTCCTGCTGAAAAAAATGTAGCGTGATCACTGGTGACGGCGTCATGTATATACAGCGTCCTCTCTGTGCAAGATGGAGACGCCGCACCACACGGAGAAGGAGCTGGGCACCGCTCCGCTCCAATTTCATTTCCTTTTCTGCCTCGGGAGAGAGCAGACAAGCAGCAGTGTGCAGGACTGGAAAGGTGCCCTACCTGCTCCCCCCTCCACAGTACCGGTCTCATTTTCTCTTAGACTGCTGTGACAGGCTCAGTTGTGACCTCTGTTGTTGTACCTGTCACACCAATCTAAATGAGATTGAGACAAGCGCTGTAGTGAGGAAGTGCAGCTGCTTCCCAGCCAGCAGCTAGTAAGTGAATGGCAGTGAGCATGCTGATTGATGGATGGCTACAGCTATCCACCAATCAGAGAGAGTGCTGACAGCCATTCACTGCATAAATGTTTGTGGAGAGACAGTGTAGGACTGCAGGAACGGTAAGTTACAATACCTTAGCAAGATATTTTTCTACTTTTAGGTATTTTCTTTTTTTTTTTGCAGAAGTGTGTTTGTTTCACTTAGGTCATTAATTCATTAAAATAAATGTATTATGATTTTCAATACACCTTTTATTCTCAGAAACTGTCACATTTATTGATGATGTCTCTAAACCGCATCAGTTGCCTCTAAACCGCAACTTTATTTTCATTATTTATATGGCAGTACTTAGTGAAAATATGCAAACCAAACTTACACCATGAAAGATTCTCTGCTGAAAATGGTCTAAAATGTAGTGATCTTTTTTCTCTTTTTGTGTTGCAGGATGTAAAAGTCAGCAACTTGGAATGTAAAATGACTGAAGCTGAACGTGCCATGTCTGGACTAGAAATAGCAGCTACACAACAACTCCACAACTTAGCTAGACAGAGTGAACAAACCATTGAAGTAGTACAGAGCAAGCTCTTAAATGGCAATAGAAGGGTGGAAGAACTAGTCACATTTGTAAAGGTACAGTATGTCACTAATGTGTTTGGAATCTCAGCTCCTTGGGATTTTGTTGTTATTGTGACATGTGAGACAAGTATAAATATTGTCCATGTGGTACAGGCATCCATAGGACAGAGCGTAGTCTTTCAAGCCGTCACATGGAAATCCTCTAATCTGTCGGCTAGTCCGCAAGACATACACGAATAGTTGATTGGAAGTGTAAGGCTTTCATAACTCTGAATGGTTTGTGAAGGAAAAGTCACATCTGGAACATCTTTGCTCCGGGCTGCTAGACCACAGCCGGACACAGGAGTGTACAGTGTATTGGTGACATAACGGATATGGAAAGCGTGTGATTTCAGATATCGAAGCAATCGTCCCACAGCATCGTCTCCGAGAGTGCAGATAAATTTTTCCAATTGAAAGGTTTTTAAAGAGTGGGCAAAACCATGCTGAAATGCAGGGGAGGTAAAATGAATTGATCGCAATCAGTATTACAGGTGAGAGATGATGTTTCCCAGCACAAGTCTAATAACAGTGTAACAGTAACACTGGTCAGTATTTGTGTGCAATAAGTTAAAATAAAGCATTTTCCCTGCATGCAAACACTGACATTCATTTTACCTCCCCTACAATTCAACATGGTTTTGCCCACTCTTGGAAAATCTTTCGATTGGTACAATTTATCTTATAGTGTATGCCCAGCTTTACATTTCTGGCCTGGGACTAGCAGAATATTAAAGGTCAATTCCTTCTCTGAGAAGATCCCACAAATGTGACATCTTCTCTGACAGTCCATTTTTATACCCCATACCGTCATTACCCCCTTCCCCAAGGAGGCACTCACAGGTCATGGAAGTGGAGTGTTTGATCCCAGTTCTTTACAGACTTTGATACAAACAAAAATATGTTCCTCAGCTCTCGTCATAAAACCATTAAAAAAAACCAGGCCTGGTCAAACAAAGTTTAGTTCATATTTACAATATGCATCTTTATACACATGTAATCCTCCCTATATCACCTGTACCCCTTGTATCATAGAGGTGAAAGAGCATAATGCAACAGGTCCTGCTAGCATGCTGTCTCTGTAAGGGGACAGAGCTAGCCCTAATGTAGTTGCCGATATGGTCTGTCCCACCGCTGAGACAATGCGTGAAGAGCTTGTAATAAAATAGAACTAACTGGCAACTGTAATTCAGCTATGTTTAACTCCGAGCCATTGTTTTTGCGGGAGGGCAGGCCATATTGGCATCTAGCTTCATGTACTTCGTACAGCATAAATGCTGAAGACATGGTTGTATAGTAAGTATGATCTGGTAACATCATGTGTAAAAACCTTGCGTAATTACTCTTTAAGTCTAGTATTTGCCTCTTGGTACTTGTAAATGTTTAGAAGACTTAAAGTAGTAAAGACTGCACTGACATATCTCTTCAGAATTCTCCCATTGTAATGTTGTTCCATAACAGAAAGCATTCTAGTATTTTAGTAAGCAGTATACATTTCATTATACAAAGAAATGTTGAATGTTGCACCAAGTAATAAAAGTAAACAATGAGTATAGAAATTAGCATCAAAGAGAACAGATTATACAGCTGAATCAGATCACCATGTCCCGCTGCATTCAGACAAAGCTTTGTCTACTAGGCCAGCATTTACATTATCTATAGATAATGAGGGTTTTACATCATGGTGGTTACACTGTAAGCAAATGTTAAATGTGCCCCTTTATGGTTTCTAAAAAGAAGCAGATAGAAACAGTCCTAATAGTTAAGCTTTTGCATCACAATCATACACTTCATGTCAATATAAAAATAGAAACACACACAACCAATATATTGGAGTGTTAAATAGCAGACATAAATGAGCACTTTTCCACAACTAACGAAAAACAGAAGGGACATTCCTATTACATCCATCTTATACCAAACAGTTGGCAGTTGGTGACCTCCTACATCCCATGTACCATCCCATGACCTCCGATCTCAGAGACATTACTACAGTCTCTCTCTTTAGCTGAATAACTATATCACTGGCAAGTTACGACAAGATTTATGTAAAAGAATAGATGGAATTATTAGAATTAAAAATATTAGATGTATAAATGCAAATTAGCATGTTAATCGGTACATTCCCTTGAATGCGAAGTGCAGCTGATGGAAAAACTGCCCTCATTTACAATATAGATGCCATCAAAACAACTATATGAAGGCATAGCTTAGAGTTTCAAATATACACTGACAAACTTTTCATGATTTTTTTTTTACTTGCTTGGAGAGGGGACAATTGCAAATAGCTCTGTTGGTCACAGAGGAATTTAGATATCCAATATCAGTCCACTGTGCTTTGATGAATTTTAGACACTTTTTCAGAAATAAAAAGAACATTTGTGTAATTTATAGTAGATAAGGGGATGTCTCCTTCTGTCATATAAAATATTTTATCTTCGTTTGTTAGACATGACAGAGCCACTCATCTATGCCGTATTATCACTAGCATTATTCAACATGACATCTCACGGGCCCTGGAGATGTCTCACATTTTCCTTTATCAGTAAACTGTGACTATCCACCTCGGTACCCTGAGACAAGCAAATTCTTAAGTATTCAGTATTCAGCTGTGATTTATACTCAGAAGTATGCATTATAGATACATCTTGTTCACTGATATTATTACTGGCTGCATACAAAAAAAGTGTACTTAACAATTGTTTAGTGGTTTTATTGCATCAAATCATCTAGCGGTAAACAGTGCTGAAACCTACCGTATCACTGCAGTTCATATCATTTTGTACATGTTCTTGCCAAACACATTGAGATGATGATGATGATAATAATAATATAAATGTTCAACATTGATACAGTTAATGCCAGAATTTATATATTTATATATTCAGAAAATTTTAAAACCTTTAACTTTATTTTAATGTTGTTTTTTGTTTTTTTACATAATATTATTTTGAAAAAAAATATGCACCGATGAGACTAAACCAGCCTTTATGAGATGGCAAAAATGACATTTTTATTGCACAACAGAAACAGATGATGGTTCAGAATAGATATTGGTGATAAATTAACTTAATTTCTATCAGAATTACTTTACAGCTGGGATTTAGGCAAATTGAATTTGAAGCCTGAACAATTGAGGTGAATATCTATTAGACTGTAAACAGAATAATACACTCTGTGGATTTTAATGAATGAAGCCAGTAGCTGAACTCTCACTTTTGGCATATGGTTACTGAGGCGTGCGCCCAGAGCTGCACATAATATACAGTGAATGTCATAATAGGTGAAAGCTTAATTATTAAACTACTTGGGTAAAGGTAGTCTATAGCAGAGACAAGTACGATAACTATGACTTCATTATCTAAGGTAAAACCAATCACTAAATTTACATTTTGTGAAAAAGAGTTGTTAAAGCTCTTGTTGAACTTTAATTAGGTATTTCCTCTGAATTTGATATCGCGAACATCTAAAGGTGCATTTCATAATCCAAAGTGCTGAGGTACATAGAGTGGGGAAAATTGTGATCACAGGTAATGTTGCATATTGTGATCTGCTGTTAGGGATCATTCTAGTGCCCTGAATAGATCTATATATGATATTGATCCCGTCTATGGAGCGTATTTAACCATTGCTACAAAAGAATATACTACCTATTATTATGGGGCATTGACATAATAAAGCTCTTCATTCCTCCTTAATTGTGCTCAAATTATCCTTGATATTGGAATCCTGTGTGCTCTATAATTAAGATATTTATTAAAACTTTATTATTCTTAAATTATTCCCCATAATAACACTGTAGCTTATGAAGTTGGACTATAAAAGCCTATTATTTAAGGCTTAAAGAGCTTTATTATGGTGTAATTTTTTTTATTAAAATAAACTTCATTAATGTATAAAATAGGGGCTTTGAAACATGATATTTTTGCTTTAAACATGAAATTTGGGGCGGTGCTATGATACTCCTGTATTAAATTGGAACCCTTATATATATATATATATATATATATATATATATATATATATATATATATACTGTAATACAAGGACACACTCGCTAAACTGTTGGTATGGACTTGCTGACTAGTGTGTAATATTTTATAACCTTGACACACTAGCTTCCTTCTAAAATTGTCTGTACAATTCCTAAACAATAAAACAGCTGAGTAATAATATAACTTCTCCCGATGTTCATACTAAATGTAAAGGTCCTGTGTATCCAGAACTTATCTTCCGACACTTTCTAATTCAGAGCCCTCTTTACTTCTTGGTGTTACAGTTAAATCATCTGTCATGACAAAAGGTGAAGCTAAATTATTTTGTACCTCTTCTGTTTATATATATATATATATATATATATATATATATATATATATATATATATATATACACATATACATACACACATATACTTTGCATGGTATAATAATGTAATGTAAATGGTTTTGTGTTTAGCAGTTCAAATAATTTTGAATTCTTTTATTTAAAAGTGTTTAGCTAAAGAGCTTCAGTTGGATGTCTGTGAAATGCGAAGCCACGTTAGACAAGCCAGAATGGTAAAGGAATCCAGCGCTGGTCCATCTAAACAATCTGTGCACAAAGCCCAGTCACTGGCAGCCTCCATCCTTAACATCTCACACTCTGACCTCAGTGACATATTGGAAGCTCCAGATGAAGAGGTGAGAACTTTTTTTTAAAACAAGTTAAGATTTAAGATTCCTGTTTGGATTCTTAATGGAAGCATTATTTTATTATATGTTGTGTATTGATTAAATGTAGATGTCAGACTTCAGTAAATAAGGCGATTAAAGCAAGTAACTTGTAAATTCTCTAATTTGGAACTTAACAAAAAGTACTTGACTCCCAGGAAACACACCCCAATGGCTAGATTTATTAAAATGAAAAGTGGTAATGTTGCCCATAGTAACCAATCATGTTCTAGCTGTCATTGTCTAGTTTGTAGAAATAAACAGAACTAAAATATGATTGGTTGCTATGGGTAACATATCCACTTTTCTATTCCTGCAGTTTAGTAAATCTAGTACCAGGGCTCCTAGGAACCCTTTATGAAGCTTGCAAAATGCCTTTTCAGGACTGAACCAGATTTATTAACTTTACAATCCCATTATGTGTTTATACGCAAATATTGCAAATAAAAGTCCACTGCTCCACACATTCAGATAAGCATACTAGTTATTCGTAGGTACAAAGTGTGGGAAAGACCTGTCTATATCTTTTTATGTAAGACGTATCTTCACACACTCACATATTATTATATAAAGTTACTGCAAAGGAAAATTAAGAAGCTCAGTATGTTAAGGAATAAGGGTCCCATAAACTTTATGTAGGCTAGGTAATGTTGGACTAGGTCCATGTAGTCATTTCAAGCTGTTATGGAAGTACAGTGATATTGATTGTTCCTTGTTATTAGCAACATAAGAATGTGTAATGCATTCAAGGAGCACTCATTCTGGTCACTCTGGATGCAAGGTGTTTTAAATGTATTTTTTTTTTATTTGGTGTCCATAATGCTTTCATACAGCTGTCATAAATTATTTTGTCTCCTTTCCTCCCATTAGGAAATGGCAAATGAGAAGCGGTCAGTAGAATATGATAAAGAATGGATGAACCACATAATGAAGCTTCTTGAAGGACAGGTACTGGGAATGGTCTCCTGTGTATTTCTTATTTCAAGACCTTTAAATGAGGGGTGGGGGAGAATAAATACAATTTATAAAGCTTGATAACGAGACTAGTAAATATTTGCAGTATAGAAAGCATTATAGATTTAGTAGTATAACGTAAATTGCCTGCATAACATGAATGCATATTATAGAAAAATGAAACCATTTTACATGTTATGTGAATGTACATTCCTTGTCCATCCCATGTCAGTGTGTGCACACACAGCAATCGCACCTCATAACTGCTGTGTTCAGGACTCTAGCTAGAAATACCTGCAACAACTGCTCACATCTCTTATTTTAAAGAAGCAGGAATAAAATTCGAAGTGTGTATTGTGACCAATATTCTGTTTGTTAAACCAACTCAAAAGCAGGACTGAATAGAGAATGCTTGATTGAAATTTAACATCTATTAAACTCTCCAGGAAACTGCTAGTGACTGAGGGCAAGATCCAAACTTAATAACGAATTTACCCTATCCACTTTGTTGAATCTTTTAACTAGTAACATCAGCTTATGCATGTGCAGATGTTACTATTGGGCAATGAGGCACACAGAAATTTGATTGTGTAAACTGGGGTGTGCAACGGTTTTACTATCTTTCGGAACTTAAGGTAGATGTCCAGCACTCTGTATTATAGAAGAAGATGACAGGGGAGTTCACTCCCCTCTCCTGCTCCTAATGGCAGACCTTTGTGCATACTGATATCCCACGCATGTCTGCCCCTGCAAGTGGAGACTTAGTTACAGGACACATATTGGAATTGTTATGTTATTACCTTTTAATTTTGAAATTATCTTTCAGTGAAAAGTAACAGGATTACCAGCTGTTGAACTCCAAAATACTAGAATGAACTCCAAAATAAATATCCTTTTGGGAAAATCGGCCTGTCTTCGGCACCATTCATGATTCTAGTGGTGCCCCCTAAAAAAATAGTAAAAAAAATAAAAATAAGCTGTGGCTGGGCACCAGATAGGTGCCTAGCTGCTCCCCTGGCACTTCTCTCCGGCTTGAGAGGAAGATCTGCTGTGAGTGAACTTCCTCTCCTGCCAGAGGGGGAGTGCCTCTCTGGTGCCTAGCAACGGCTGCAGATAGGTAAGTATGGCTTATTATTTATTTTTTTTCTTTTTAATGTAAAGATTAATGTAAAAATTTCACAGCATTTCTACCTAATAGACTGGATCAGAGGGTTAAATGTATACACCCTGCTTTGAATCTTATTTTATTTTATGCTGCCATTGGTAGTATAAACCTTTACCATACAATCTGAGCACAGCGTTCCGGATGTAAAACCACCATGTCATTGAACCAAACAGTCCCAACCACTTTTGTGTATGAACTATTATTTATAAGAAGACAGAGCATATGTTAATGAAAACTGTTTAACATGTAGTTCTCTAAAGTTATATGACTAGATTACACAAGCAAATTTATGTTATAACCTATTTAAAGAGCATTTTTGTTTAATTGCAGCAGGAATGTGCTTGCCTGCAGTGGGTTAACAAAATAGAATAGCATGTAGAATTCTAACAAATTGACTAATTTAATTATCTGCCTGGCGTACATGCTGTCTTGTACGAAAACAAGGATCTATTCTTTTCTTCCTCTCAGGAGAAGATTCTTCTTTAAAGTCGGTAGTTGATGGGGACACCTGAAGAGTTCATGGGTTTCAGTGACCTTTTACTATGGACCTGCTTCCAGTCAATTCATGTTTTCCTCACAGTCAGACAGCTGTTTATTACTGTGTCTTCCCGCACTCTCTGCAATATTTTCTACTGAGACCTCGAGCAGCTTGTTAGTGGGAACTAAATATTGATTTGGCATCCTGTCGATGCAGAAAGAATGAAAAAATTTCCACCAGAGGCCCCTCAAACATTTTCATATCGACATTTTCTGGGCAGAGTGGAAAGCTGCATAGAGGATGACAAGGCCAAGACTAGTTGAAATCCCGGAGGGTTCAGTTGAGACTGCTGCTGTGACCTGTGTGATACTTTTTCTTCCCTTTCAAGTATCTCTTTTTCTGTACACATCTAGTCAGCTGGGAGGATCCCCTCTTGCAAGTGATCAAGGGCAGTTTATTGGCAGGTGAGAGCCCTGCTTCTCAAGTCATAGATTTGCTTTTGTTTTGGCATCATTTACAAGAATTCTTGAAACTTTTATTCTTTTTCATGTAAGTTCTCCCTTTCTGTGATATAATCCCACATAGTACGAAATCCATTGAAATATTTGATACGTATCCATGATGCATGCAGCTCTTGAGAGGGGAAAATGAGGTAGCTGATACCATGCACTGATTGTAAATCATTATTTTGACATGGTGTAGACTGTACTATACGATTTCTTTCCCTTCTTGCTGTTTAGTTTGTATTTGCCCTTTTAGCTTTTTCCCAGAGAACTGTTTATCAGTTATACTCCGTTTGCTGCATAGAAATACTGATACAAACCCTTTATATCTATGAGTGCAGTGTCAGTTTACCACTACCTCTACGCTTTAAGTATTCCTTATTTTATACCTTATTAATTATGGTTGTCTTGATCAGAATCGGTGATTAAAAGTTATATCTCTATAGGTCAAATTAGTATCATTTTCTGGACATAAAAACGTACTTTGTAACATAATTTGTTCATGAATAGATATAACCATTCAAATAGCATATATGTGTGTATAGCCAAAATAAGCGCTTCCCCCAATTTCTCAATATATTACATCTAACTGTCACAAAAGGTCCGTATGTCCAATATCTATTACAGATCAAATAGTCTCAGACAAGGATATTCGTATCCGGAATTATAAGCACAGAAGTCCTCCTCCTTGCGATCTGATGCTTGTTTACCCAGGGAGAAGGGTCAACCAAATGCATTGCACTCGATAACAATCACTGTGCTCAAATCTGAAAAGCGCTTGCTCTGGCTTCATTAAAAAAAAAAAACTCAATGTTCTAAAATTAATTTGCAATAACATTTATCGAAACAATTAAACTAATATTAGTTTCACACAAGAAATTGCAACATATAATTTATGCAATGTGCCTATTTTAGCATCTCCACAGTGCAAATAATAATTCCCCTTCCATTTAAAATGTTATTGTCTTAAATTGCACTGCCAGTATAAGTACAAATTTTCCTCCTAGGGAGGAATATACATTCTCTGTAGGTACGTGCATTACTCTGGGTTCTATAGCCAAGCTAATGATAAATGTGAGATTCTTAGTTGCCTCACCAGCCTATTTAATGCTGCTATGTAAAATATAGTGTCTTCCTGAGCAAGGTCTATAGAACATAATTGTCCAGTAGTATTGATTTAATTGCCTCCGTTTATTTGTGAACTTCTAATTATTGACTCGAGGTAAATTTAATAGAGCATGTTCTTTATGAACACTAGGAAATCACTTCTGTTGCTGTTTAACATAATGAACTACATCATATCCCTTTAGATCATTTTCAAGTTAATTTTATCCCTCTGTGACAGAACATAATGCTTTAAAAGATACTTTTTTATTTATATTTTTAATTTATGATCCAATATTTTAGGGTGAGATAAAATAAGGAGTGGGCAGATACCATTTACTAATCTGTAAATTGCTCTTTACGGGTTAACTGTGGGAAGTCAGTAACCTTCAGTGAACCATTAGATGTTTTATTGTTCCTTCATTTAAGATTTACTATGTTTACTATGACGATCACCTAGTACTTAAAATGGGAACAGTAGTTGAATAGGTGTGTTTGTGTGTGCAAAATGCAGCCTGTGTTCACGTGTGTGTGTGTGTGTATATATATATTTTTTTTCATAACATTAATATTCAAAATGTGTATTTCAGAATAGAACTACATTGAAACTCTTGTGAATAATTACTAGACAGTGGCAGGCACGAGTTATTCTTTTCAGACTAGTGTGGATTAACCATTAAAACCATAGAAACGTTCCTCAGTTAGTTTATGTAGTCAGTGTATTTAGCATATATATCTGTCTACCAAAACAAACTATTATAGCAACGCTTAATTATTTCTACAGTATACAATTGTATTATACAAAAGCAAACAAAACAAGGTTTACTAAAGCCAAATGAAATTGATATCTCATGCTAATAATCAATGTTGCTTTCCTTTACAGATTATAGAGGTCACCAATAGTGTATTAGTGTATGGATATGATTTATAAATATATAAATGTATCCCATCTACTGTATCTTGACATTTATATTATTTTGGTTAGTTTAAATTGTGCAAGTGTAAATAAGTGCAGCATTTAAACTGACATTAATAGGTTAATGGCAATTAATTGTACATATTATATGGCTATGAAACTGACAGAAAATCAACAGTTAAGTGTTGATCATGTTGGATTATTTATTACTAGACCCCCATGATAGAAGAATAATCATGTAGTATGCAGCAACTAACAGGCAGGGCTTATACACAAAGTGACTGGCATTCAGCTTTCTCTACTTGCCTCCAACCAGCAGCTATATACTTCATGTATGTCAGAAAGCTGATGGCTCCAGCCAGGTTGTCTTATTTGCTTAAACACACCATCTTTTACATAAGCCTTGCCCATATTGCTGTCTACGAATCAGACAGACCCTACTCAATTTGAATAACATGTCTTGCAAAGCATACCAAATGCATCCAGTAAAAGGCTCAGAACAGTTTGGAAATCCAATGTTACCATACATAAGTTTAAAATTACTTAGTAAAGCTGGCCATACACTATAAGATAAATTGTTCCAATCGAAAGATTTTTCAAGAGTGGTCAAAACTATGTTGAATTGCAGGGGTGGTAAATTGAATTAATTGCAATCAGTATTACAGGTGAGAGATGATGTTTCCAGCACAAGTCTAATAACAATGTAGCAGTAACGCTGGTCAGTATCTGTGTGCAAAATGCAACAATAAAGTATTCTCCCTGCATGCACACACTGACATTCATTTTACCCCCCTGCAATTCATCATGGTTTTACCCACTCCTGAAAAATCTTTCGATTGGAACAATTTATCATTTAGTGTATTGCCATCATAAGATTTAGTACAGTATGTATGTGTCTATTTACTCACACACCAAATCCCGTGGATTTAAGACTTTTTGATAAATATGTTCCTTAGTTTAAAGGGCTTATTAAATCTAGTATAGTGATGAGCAGCTGAAAACACCCCCTGGGACTGCACGTTCCATTCCTATAACTTCCCAAGGACCCCCACCTTCATTCTAATCTTGGTAAAAGTCAAAAAGTCAAATTTAGTACAAGTATAAGATATGTCTCCCACCACTGGGAAGCAATGCCTATTTGACATGGGATTTAATATAAGTATTTGGTCAGTTAGATCTCCACAGTGTATCAGAACATATGTGCTTATTAATTAGATATATGTAAAGCTGTATCTTTTGTACTGTTTATATTATTTGATTGTGCTTTTGCAANCCTGGCTTAAATATTTAATGTGCTGTTATACACACACATTAAGCACCATAGTCAAAGTGAATATGACTGCATATAAGATAAATAATAATAAATCTAGCAAAATAACATTAGTAAGGCTTCCCTTACTAATTACTTAAAGATAAAGGTGTTCTAATTAAAGAGTTGAGTGACATGTTATGCCTTAAAATAGATAAAGAGAAGTTTTTTAGGCTATTAATTTCATTATAAGTAATAAAAAAAAAAATGACAGGCCACTTATTCATAAATTGTTCTGTGCCTTTTTCTCCACCACACCAATCTGCCCTCTGCCACACAGCAAACCTCTACACTTACACCTCTTGTCAACACAATCCCTTTTAAACGAATCACCCTTAATTCTTTTGTGCAAGACTTTTGTAAAACAACCAACAAATATAAATCAGTGTTAGGTGTGATACATTCTCATTCAGATATTCCCAATTCTACTTACAATCCTCTCAATCTGGTCATCTCCAATTATGTTGTGGTGTGGTAAATGGGTGGTGACAGTACCCTTACACACTACTTCTTATCTACTGCTGAATCCTGGTACAGGTAACAACATTGAATTAATCCAGAGGACCCTGTGTGTTTATAAATGAGTAGCAACCATAACACCTGCACCTATGGTAGTTATACCAGGACTACCATGTATAAAAGTTGAGAAGGTTAACCTGAATATCATAAATTAGAATGTACTTTAACAGAATTTAGAACGAGATCCATATTTGGATTCTTCACTATTCAAACTGAACTTCTGCAACTTATTTCCTGTTCCAGACTTCTACACCACAACCAGTAGTAGTAAGTGTCAAAGAAGGTCATGAGTGCATATTGCATGTGTGAGGGGAGTGAGTAGTTGGTGATTGCACTGATGTGTCTGTCATACAGTACCTTTTGTTCTCAGAATTCATCCATACAAATACAATATGAGAATGTGTTTCTCCATGACTGTATGTTGAAACATGTCTCATACAAGAACACAGGGTTTTGTTCCTTTATGAGACATTTACATATTTCAAATCTGTTATAATCATTAAATATTTATTTATGATTATTTTCATTGATACATATACCATAATAATGTTTCATCCTGAATATTCTGTACAAGAAAACATTTTCACTCCATAGATTCTATGAAAACTAGGTAGATTCCTTTTAAAATGATCCACTACCACCATCTTCTGGTAGACTGATTTATTATCACCTTTCTTCTTATTTTCAGCATAGTATATTTTCTGCATAAATATTTCACATATTTAAGCATAGTATATCATTCGTTTATCATGGGTTATTTTTTTTGTTGATGTTTGTGGAAACAATTTTTCTTATTAAGTTGTAGATGTCTGATAAGTAAAAGATACAGTGTTGGTTGAACTGGTTATAAATGTGCTCCAACGCTTTCTGGACACCTTCACTAGAACGATATTGTCCTAGTGAATGGTGCCAAGGGAAAATCACCCAGTTATCGGCAACAATTTACACTAGAACAATATCACTAGAGAGGATGCCCAGCTTATCCCTCCCTGATAATGTTGAGGGTAAAAATGTCTGTTCAGTGCATTAGCAGGCGCACAGTATGATAGTTTTGCTTTGATCCAGAAATGCATGCATGTAGGAGGAAGTGGCTAAATAATGTACATTCACACAATATTAACAAGCAAATCCTTATTTGAGGTTTCTAAGTGAGCTGCATTGGTTTCCTTAGTTGATGTCAGGTTCAATTTAAACCATCTCTAAAAGTTGTATCATTAGTGTGTGAGAAAAGGGTACTTGTGGTTTCCTGGGGGTTTTTTTTGTGGCTTGGGAAGACGCTTTGTCTTGCTTACAAAGTACAGGGAAATACTTTCAAAGTTTCATAGCATTTATTATTTGTGACTACTCTATAGGAGATTGGTGCCTCATATTGATTCTTTAATTGACCATGCATGTTTGCAGTCCTGTTACTGCAAATGACATCATTATCACAATTACCAAACTATAACTTCTTCAATACATTGTTAATATGTATTTGTTTTATTTTTGTGCTTAGAATATTTTTACAGAAAAGCTCAATATCTATTGTTCTTACAAGGACTGTTAGTGTAGAAGTAATGTAAATAAATTATACATACAATCTTGTAGCGCAAACAGGGAGTTAAACAATTTGAATGCATCTCAACTGAAGCACAAACCAATATAGTCACCACTATATTCTGCTTTCTGTGTTCCAGCCTCCCTTTACATCTTACCTAATGGAAGCTTTCAGAAACAAACTTCGGGAGAAGAAGACACTGGTAGAAGAATATGCAACACTGACAGTGAGACACTCTGTGTAAATAACATGCGACTCTAAATGGCCTATGCGAAATAATGAATTTCTTTCCAATGCAATGCAACTTTATTTAAATGTGATTACTATGTTCACAGTAAGGACATTATGTTGTAACTGTTAAAACACTAGCTTTTTACTCTACCTTTTTATTCCCTATTGTTGAAATTTATTATATATAAAGTTTTTATGTGGAGATTTATTTTTTACTCATTATGACATGCAATGCATTAATAAAAAAAAGTTTAATATATGCTGACTTCTTTTTTATTCACTACTAAAATTAACAGGATTTACAAACAAAGCAATGTCTATGATAGTGTATACTATCATAGTATGCTTACTGTAAATGATATGGGCCTCATTAACAGTTCAGAGAGCTATAGATATAGTGCAATTTCTAAAACGTTTACACAGAAACTGTTCTGAAATAGAATCATTCTGGGAGCCTACTTAGGGAGCGCTTTAAGAAATTCTTGGTTAGACTGTTGTTCCCCCCATGTTTGATTGCTCGTTATTGGAAAAACCTGCTTCCACTTTATTACAACCACTTTATGGTAACTAATACCCCTTTTCCACCAAGAACCCAGGTTCAGACCTGGGTTTGTACCCTGCATTTTTCCCAGGTTCAATATAAAAGAGCCCTTTTCCACTGCGTGTAAAACTGGGTTTTTTGCAGGGTAGACACCTTTTCCACTGCCAGACAGAACACCTGGGTCTAATCAACTGCACCAATTTTCTATTGTACACAGCATTGCAGACCAGAATGCTCATTCACACCCATTGTCCACAGCAGAGACCCAGGTAAAAACCCTGTACCCGGGTTTAATTTACTGGGGTCCTTTTCCACCAAACTAAACCTGGGTATAGGTGAATAAACCTGGGTTTTTTTTGTCAGTGGAAAAGGGGTATTATTGGCACATTACCAGAATGAAAAAAAATGATTATGTNAACAATATTGTATGAATAATGGTAATAATATTGGACCGGATCCAGACTGTTAAAAGTGCGGTGACCGCAGATTCACTTATGTAGGAAAAATCTGCACACAGACCTCTATGGTCACTTCTTTGTACTATCCTCGCTTAAAAGCTATTTTTTACTTAGGTCAGAATTGTACCTAAGGATTGAAGCCAACCTTACATCTCTCCCCCTGCCCCAATGCGTTCACACCCCCCCCCCTTATTCTCTATACGTAAATAGCTTACTTTATGGAAAGCTGAATCCTTAGGATCCACAAGGAACACAGAGGAGTATATTTACTAAGCGGTGAGATTGCAGTGAATTTGGTAAGTGGGTGGGTTGCCCATGGCAACCAATCAGATTTGAGCTCTCAGTTTAATTTTACTCTCTGGAGAATGTTAACTCAAATCTGATTGGTTGCTATGGGCAACATCCCCACTTCTCAATCTCACTGCAATCTCANAGTTTAGTAAATATACCCCAGTGTGCGCATACACTTTCTATTTTTGCATTCTATTTTTGCTTGGTCTGTTCAGTAGTATTAATTATTTTAATGTGAATAATAAGTTTTGTGCTTCTCTTTCAAAAGGAAAATAAACTAAATGTTTGCAGAAGGAAAATAAACTAAAAACATTGAACATAGATATTTAGTTCTCATTTAGTTAAATAATAGGTCAGTGAGTTTCTGGACTCCTGAAAGATCCTTGCATCTTTCATCCAGTGCTGCACAGATGTGTCTGGAGTCATGGGGAAAGCACAAGAATCGTCAAAGGATCTGTGGGATAAGGTAATTTAACTGCATAAAAGAGGAATGGGATATAGAAAGATATCCAAGCAATTGAGAATGCCAATCAGCAGTGTCCAAACTTTAATTAAGAAATTGAAAATTAGAGAATCTGTGGAAATCAAATTAACAGATAGAACACAAATATTTCAACCACAACTTCTAGGAAATTTGTTTGGGACGCAAAGAAAAATCCAAATAACTTGTGGATCTTTTCTAACCGTCTATAAGCTTCAGTGTGTTTACAATCCCACAAAGAGTCTCTTATCTTTTTGAGTTAACAAATTAACTTTTTGATGTGTACCCACCATTACTCTTTTTCTTATTCCATACAACATACTATAACTTTTTCCAGCTAAGATACTTCCTGGACACCCTCACAAAAATCTGAGAAAAACTGTAATTGTCTTTATAGAAACATACATGGGAAACCTTGCTTAAGCTCCTTTACTTTCTGAGCACTGTCGCCGAGGCACTTAAAGACTTCTTTGAGAAGAATCTGCGGCCTGTGTATGTGGCTATACTGTTGGTCTGGAAGGCCCATAAGGCTGGTGTCAGGAGTATAATGAATTTGCTTCCCACCACAATAAATCTCGCAACCTTCGCATCTCTGAACTCACGGCCCAAGTCCACTCTCTGGAATCCTTTCACAAGCAGCATCCTACCCCCCACAGAATTATCTTAACCCTTTCAAAACCACAGGTGAACGTAATGGTCTTCTTTCGGAAACTACAGCTAAATCCCTGCGTAGAGCCAACGAATGCTTCTATGAAAAAAGTGATAAAGCAGACTCCCTCCTGGCCAACAAGCTCAAGACCCGCTGTGCCAATCTTGCTATCCCAGCTGTTAGGGACTTGTCAGGCCAGCCGCAATATGACCCTACAAAAATCGCATATTCTTTGACTACTACCACACACTTTATAATCAGACCGCGACTTTGCCTGCACAGTCCACCCCCTCCCAACTCACTGAGCATATCTGTCGGCTTGTGGCCTCCCTCAAATAGACCACAATACTTCACTCAGACTCAATCACTATGGAGGAAATTCGGATTGCCCTGTCTTCCCAGATACCTTTCAAAGCTCCGGCCCCTGACGGCTTTCCGATGTCTTATTATAAGACCTTTGCCCCAACCCTGCTTCCCTACCTGCACTACCCTACCTCACTTTTAATTCCATATTGAATGGAGACCATTTCCATTCTGAAACCACTAAAACCAGAGTCACGGTCATTCCTAAGCCGGGCAAAGACCCCCTGGAGAGCTCGAACTATAGACATATATCCCTTTAGTACACAGATTTGAAGTTGGTTTTGTTCCGTCTCGCCAAGCCCTGGACAACACTAGGCATACCATAGGCCTCATCCACCATATCAACACATCGGTCACTCCCTACTTGTTGCTGGCCTTTGACGCCGAAAAGGGCGTTGACCGGGTGTCTTGGCCTTTTATGAAACTCTACAAAGTTACGGCTTCACAGTGCCTTTTTGGACGCTATCCTGGCCCTCTATCGTAACCCCTCGGCTTCTGTTTTCACCAATTGCCCTCCCACTTACCAACGGCACTCGCCAAGGCTGCCCACTCTTGCTGTTAATATTTGCCTTGGTTATTGAGCCTGTTGCTCAGACAATTCGAAGCAACCCTTATATTAAAGGTCTTCGAGTGGGGAAAAATTTGTATAAAATCGCAGTCGGATGGTCGCCTGCCACTCCCCCTCTTTCCTCCAAGAGATGGGTGGAACTGGAGAATCCCCTCTTAGGGTGTGATTCGATTGCCTCAATACCATGGTTCCCACCTACCCTCCACCTTATTGTTGCCTCCGTCATTCCCATGATTCGGCTCAAACTGCACTCTTGGGACCGAGCCGTTAAGATGCATAAGCTGTCCTCGCATCTTTCCCTTCTCACTCCGCTTTGGGGCCACTTCAATTTGCTCCGGGCTGTGACGGGTCCATGTCCCAGGTGTGGCGCACAGCAGGGTGATGCTTTTTCGTCACATTATGCCCACTTCGGTTCCAATCCCTTTTTTCGACTTGCAGACTCTGAACCACTGAGCTCACAGACATCCATGAAGCCCATTGGGAGCTTTGTCAACTGAGGATTATGAAGATATACCGGTTTCCCCGATAATAAGACACTGCACAGGAGGCCAGCGTGCAGCTTTCATTACAGGGGAGAGGGAGGGGGCAGCGTGTGTAGTGTAGGGAAGTAGCTACCATAGTGTGTAGATTAGATAGGGCTTATTTCGCGTAGCTTAGAGTTAGAGGAACAGTGCTTTAGCTAGGGCTTAATTTNGGGGGAGGGCTTATTTTAGACAGTGTACTGTAAAATGGGGTAGGGCTTATTTTCGGGATAGGTCTTATTGGGGAAACACTGTATGCACCCAGGTTGCTGAATGTTCTATAAGTGTGGCTATACATGAAACGTCTTTCAATGTCTACACCAGGTGGTATTTGACCCCTGCTAAGCTACACTGTATGTTCCCCGGAACCTCTAACCTATGTTGGCGACAATGTGG
>JABWIB010001457.1:47539-73854 GCA_016617825.1 Platyplectrum ornatum | reverse complement strand
TGAGTTTGAGAGGATAAGGCAAATGAGACTGAGGAGCTAAATAAGATGGCCACACCATTCCTACGGAATGGGCTGTTAGACATGTAGCATGTGGGGAAGTGTGAACTTCTAAGGGGAAGGGGGAGCCTGGAGGAAAAATGGGTCTCCTGAAGGGCCACCACATCAGCACCCTGGGAGTGGAGCGATGCTAGCGCCAAGCGCCGCTTAGAGAGAGCATTCAGNCCTTTAACATTTAATGATAAGAACTTAACCATTAAGGAGTAAAAACAAAAAAAGAACAGAAATACACCACATAACCACGACAACTGCAGTATCATATATATTCCGGCGTGAGGATAAGGAGAGGGGACAGGGGTAGGGATAGGAGAGACAAAAAAGAAAAAGGGAAAAAGTAAAGTAAGCCCAGTATATCGGGCCCAGAGTCGTGCCACATAGGGACTGTGTGGCAACACAGAGGNTGGGGGTGAGGCATCGAAATCGCGCCCCCTGAGGTATAAAGGGAGAACAAGACAATGTAGTGAAGGCAAATGCAACAAAACAGGTGAATAGTACATACCAAGGTTTGTAGTGGGTACACAGTAATTCAAGTAATTCAAGTAACGGGACATATAAAAAGGCACAGAGGTGAACAAAGAGTCCCGCAGCTATAGGGAAAACATCCCATTAACAGACCAGGAGATCCGGTCTTAACCGGCGATCAAGCAACAGAGGAGCCAACGCGAGTCCATTCCGGCTGTATCACAGGAGGTGGGTCAGAAGACAGATCCAGGACCGGCACATTCCAGGATTGAAGGAGGGCCTCACCAGCAGCAACGGAGGAGATAGTGTGTGTGGCATCAGCATATCGGACCAGCAGCTTTGTTGGGAAGCCCCAGCGATAAGGAATGTCACGGTCACGGAGAGCCGAAGTAATCCTACGGAACTCCCGAAGTCGGGCCAAGGTTGCCACAGATAAGTCCGGGAAAATTTGCAAGTCCACCAAGAAAGGCGAGTTAGCGTTGTCCCGAGCAGCATTCAGGATGCGTTCTTTGATGTGGAAGAAGTGGACCCTCATAAGTGTGTCTCTAGGGTTAGCCGATGGGGCCGACCTGGGGCTCAGGAGACGGTGGATCGGATCCAGCAGCAGATCTTGGTCAGAAGCATCCGGGAGCAGTTTGCGGTGTGGTCAGGTCAGTTGGGGCCACCGATTCCGGAATCCCACGGATCTTGATGTTGTTACTCCGCGACCTGTCCTCCATGGCCTCAATCTTGAGCTTCAGAGCCTCGAGCTCCCTCTGCAGCCCCTCGTGGGCATCAATGAGGCCGTTGTGGGACTGCACATTTTCCTCCATTTTACGTTCTAGGTGGTCGGAGCGGTCTCCAATGTCAGTGATGTCAGTGCGGATTGCTTGCAGGGAGGCCTGGAGATCAGTGTTGATGTCTGCACGAAGGGCGGTCAGTAGCTGGTACAGGGTCCCAGTTGTCAGCGGGGCGTCCGAGTCCACTGTAGAGCCCAAGAGCGATGAGGACTGGGATAAGGAGCCGGACNTGGGAGGGCCCTGCATAGCAGCAGGAGTAGATGAGGCTGTGGAGGTCGGAGAGCGCACCGGGAACTTGACAGGCGGCTGCAGGGGGTGAGGGCTTCGGGCGCTTTGGGGCCATCTTGGACAAGAAGGGCGATCGCAGGTGGAGGCACGCAGGAACGGAGCTCAGGAGATGCAGAAGACAGACGGTTGAGAAAGTCGGGCACAAGAGCTAGGTCACAGAAGCATTTGCCAAAGTAAAGGGACCTCAGGGCCGGAAAGGCGACATCTCAGGGAACGGTCATGTAGCTTTCCAGGCACCAGGAAAAGGAAGGAGGATGGTCAGCTGNAGGAGTGAGGCAGTGGAATCCCAAAAGGGCTTCTGGGGGGCANCAGTGAGGACAGGGTGTCACAAGGCAGGAGCGCACCCCTTGNAGCTGAGAGTACAGGGTGGCCCAGCGATGGAGGGCTGTGACTCAGGGCTCCCAGTAGGAAGGGGCCACCAGGGCTAGCTGATAGAGAGAAGCAGCCTAGTGGGGTTTGGCAGCCTAGTAGTGGGATGCAGGGGATGCAGGGGTTTCCCCACTGACAGTCACCAATGTCCCTCTGTGGGTGCCGCAGGCAGCAGATGGAGGATGCAGCAGCAGGGGGAAGGTGCAGGAGCCACAAGATGGCGGCCAGGCGCCAGGCAGACCGCACAGGGAGCCGGAGGGCAGGTCTCAGGAATGTCCAGGGGCCCCAGCTGGAGAGGCAGGAGACGCTCCAGGACCAGAGGGGAACACCAGCAGAGGTCCCAGGCAGCAGTGGGAGCACGCAGCCAGAGAGGCTCCCAACCGCGGCAGCAGCACATAGGGCCAGCAGCTGACCGCAGGCCAGGAGGGAGCNGCTCGTCACCCCCGGACGTCACAGGGACAACGCTGGAGGAAGTCCCGGGCAGTGGTAAGTGGAGGCTGGCAGCGGTGGTAGCGGGGGGGTCCGGGAAGCGCTAATTTAACCCCTGAAGTGCCCGATCGGCGGGAGCAGGACTGAGACATGTCTGCTCCCGTCTGTCGCTTGGCCACACCCCCATAATTCCTATATTTTAAATAGACTTTGATGGCAGATATAAACCCTTTTGGGCCATCATCATGATGTAAGAAATCATGAGCTGAAGTTGAAATAAATTTATTTAACACATAAATGCTACTTCTTCAATTTAGTGTAATAAGTTTAATATATTACAAGGCACTTTCTCTGACTGATCCAGGCTTCCAAACCACCATTAAGTGTGTGTGAGCTTTGCAATCAATGTGCATAACTTTCAATTCCTTGTCTTGTTTTTTAGATATATGTAATTTTGTACAAATATATGAAAACACTAATAGAATAAAATGAGAAAGGAATTTACTGTTGTGTCAGAGAAAGTGCCTTGTAATATATTAAACTTATTACACTGAATGGAAGAAGTAGCCTTAATGTGTTAAAAATGATGCGCACAATTTTTATTCCTTATTCCTCATGAAATTCAGCTCATAATTTCATCTTGTCCAATCATATATGTAATATACACATAAATGTGCCCTCTAGGGCTAAGAAAGGCAACATGTTCTTTAAGATCGCTAAGAATATGACTGTTATGATTGAAATGTTCATTGCATCAGAGTAGTTAAAAGAAATGTTTATGAATAAAAGAGTGCTCAGTCTTATTAGACTTTCAGAAAACATAAATCCTCTCTGAAACTTTTTGTTACAAGTCTTATATTTTTTCTATTTTTTGTGAATTGATCTTCAGATATTGGCTTATTGTGTCAGATTGTCTTAAATGTAACTGCTTTTGGGGTATATTTACTAAGCCGCGAGTTTGCAGTGAGATTGGAAACTGGAGATGTTGCCCATAGCAACCAATCAGATTCGAGTTCACATTCTTCAGTGTGTAAAATGAAACTGAAAGCTTGAATCTGATTGGTTGCCATGGGCAACATCTCTACTTTCCAATCTCACTGCAAACTCGCGGCTTAGTAAATATACCCCTTTGTTGCTTCTTGAAATATTACATGTTTACATGTTTTTTCTCATTTATCTTTAAAATGTCATAATGCATAGAAGCACTATCCATGTTGTGTGATCTATTAGTATTCCTTTACTATATTCATAAGGGTGTGTTATGGAACTTTGACTTTTGAAAAGCATCAGTTTACCTACCACTACTAACATTCTGATTAGTTTAACTAATTTTAAAATTTAAAATAATTAAATTTAACTTTCCTGTACCTGACGGTCTGTAACTATTTATTGTAATAACTGTATATTGTAATACTAATACTTACTGTATGGTTGACGTTACAATAATCCTAACCCTAACCCAAATCCTAACCACAATAACTAATAAAAAATTGCTAATTACTTACTTCCAACACTGCAATCCAGTAGTGTTTAGTAGAACACAGACAGATCCAGTGGTGAAAAGCACTAACGAAAGAGAGCTGAAGCAGAGGCGATGACAGGAGATGCCCCCTGAATATCACCAGGGTTTGAAAAACTCAGGGTGTTTGCGGGCATGTAATCGAAAGGGGT
This sequence comes from Platyplectrum ornatum, assembly GCA_016617825.1. Lineage (NCBI taxonomy): Eukaryota > Metazoa > Chordata > Amphibia > Anura > Limnodynastidae > Platyplectrum > Platyplectrum ornatum. The sequence continues at coordinate 69,799 of JABWIB010001457.1, read as the reverse complement.
AATAGTGAACAGGAGAGAAGGGGAAGAACAAGACAGAGCTGAGAGAATTTTTATATTATATCATGAAAGGTACCATGCTGACATATAGTTGTTGATATGTTACCCCTGCCAACATAATATAGTTATAAAGCTACAGTGATACAACTGATCTTATAGTGTCAACCACTTAATAAGATCACAGGCCTATACAGTGGTATTCAGACCATTTATCAACCTATAGCACATTGAACTTTAAAGAAGAAGTAAAAAAGCAGAAGTCCACTCTTGGTGCAACATGTCCATAAATCCATCCTGCCTTATGTCAGTGGTTCAGCACTTATGTTATAAAGTGTTTTCTTGGCAAACATTTGACTCCTTAATATTTATTGGACATATTGTTGTTTAATATACGTTTGTCTTTAAATCATAAATTTCCTACTATCAAAGAAAGAGTCACTTCACTTTATTAGACACAATCTGTCAAATGATATTCAGTGTATTTGAACCATCGCTTACAGCCTAAATTCCAGCCATCGTATCACTGTCTTGTACAGGTTATATGTGTTTTCTTTGCAAGAAACGAATTATTAGCATTTACTAAATTGTGGAATACTAAATCTCTGCCATAAAGACCTTTCTCCTCTTCCTCCCTTTTCACTGCGGGTCACTCCGAGTGTCTTGCTGTTATTTTGTGGTGGGCAGACTTCCATTCAGGAGAGTTGCTGCCTTCTGGGGACTATGTGGATTCCCTTTGCTAATAAATTAATCTGCTACTGATTCCTGCATAATTATTCCAGTGGAGACTGCCTCCCCCTGGACACGGTGCCTGCGACTGATATGTAGCTGACCATGGTCTGTTGATATTCTGGAAGGCATAATTGACAAGCCTTGAGACATCATGTGCCAGTTTCATTATTAACATATGAAGGACGTACCCTTCAACAGCGCAAAATTGCTCAGGCCTTTAACAGAAGAGTTATTGAAACAGAAGGGAGGCATTGCTGGGGATTCCCTCTCAGTATAGAATTTACTCACAATAATCAAACTATACCGCTGTGGGATTCAGGGGACCTAGATGCCTATGGTAAGGACCTTGGTCTCCACAGGATCTCTCTATCTGTTCCTAGTCTCCCTTAGCCTAGAAGGAAACCCTGGTGCCAAGCAAGTTGCCCAAATGGAAAGCTCAATTGTCCTCACCTAAAACTAGAACAAGCCAGGATGTCATCTGATTCTTCGGTCTTCCTTGTGGATGGTCACACTGTTACCTAGCCTAATTACTTTGTGATGAATCCCCATAAGCCTTCACAGACCTACCTGATGACACCGGTGATCCCCTGCTGAAAGGGTGTCTGATGTGAGCAGTTTCTCTGTACCTTGCTTTCTCCCTATTGGGACATGGACACTATACCTGAGGATTGTTTTTTCTGGTTTTTCCACCCCCCCTTTTTTTTGTAAATAATTATTTTATTTTACTATGTCACAATAAAAAGTAACATACAGTGTGGGTTATCAATAAGCAGGAATAGGGAAGACAATGACACAGATACGACCCACCAGTGACATGGGTAAGAACAGAACCAACATAGAGAATTACTAGGTAGCACTGTGACTACAATGAGGCAGGTCATAAATTGTTACACAAACAAGCAAATTAATAAAATGGAATGTGTCTTGGCAAAAGCAGTGACCTTCTAAGGCTGAAAATGTTTTGACTCTTCAAGTATAATGTGATACATTGCTAAATAAAACTCCACTCTTTCTGACCCTTATTTGATTGACAGTGGTATAGGAGATTATCAATGGACTGGGATGACTGCTAGTACAGCATTACTAAATCCTATCACACAATCTGAACATATGTTCCAAAAATTTAGATATTAAGGGATAATACCACCAAATATGTTAAAGAGACCCTATAGCAGAGCTGCATTTTCAGAAAGTATTTGAGGCATTCGGGGAGATAGTGGCGTGGAATCTTAGCCCATTCTTGAAAATCTTAGCCCATTCTGGGCCAGGCTGTGCCAGGAGAAGTGTAATCAGAGATTCCCTGGAGATAAGGCAAGAGTAGGGTCTATGGTTAGGTGTGAGGACTACATAATCTGGGGTAGGGGCAATATGCAGAGGGACAAGATGAAATAAGTTCTCCACCACAATTCATTATTATCCCCAAACCACCTGGACCAATCAAGCATCTGACTAAAAAGAACTGAATCATAGTAGGAACGGAGGTGCTGAAGTTGGAGACCCCAATTGTCTTTGTGCCTATACATGGTCCTGCATGTTGGGAAATGTTGGGAAAAAATAATGAGAGTTTGCAGGAGATACAGAAGAGTGTTAAACCTTTCCATTCAAGGGAAATCTCTGAATATCCATTCAAACAAGTCTTATTTAATCTTATTGAGCATTGGGGGAAAGTAAGCAGAGAAAAATGTGCCAAGGAGTAGGTAAGTGTAGCACATATGAGACTCCATTGTATAGGAAAGGACGCCTTTAGAGTGTCCTAGGTGCAAGTGTCAAAGTTAACATTCAGAGCCAATGAATTGCTCAAATTTATTTAAAATTTGTAGAGGGAACAAGGTTTCTTAAGCTCTCCTATGAGAATTAGGTGAGAGATATTAAGGTTTATTGCATAGGCTTTAGTTCATAGGCAAAAAGGGCTAATTTATACTATCTGTGACCAATACTTACACCAGGGAGGTCTGTGTTGGAATGAATTGCACAGGAAAAAGCATACATGCAGCGGACATAAATAGTAGAAGTGAGTCCTGCTGTTGGAAATGCCAAAAGGGATCGGAAACAATACTATTAATCCGTACCCTGGCAAAGGGAAATGTAGAGACCTTGGATTGCTTGAGTGCAGACTGGACCAAACCAATGCGGGAAAGGATTTCTGACAGAGCCAATCTATCCTATCTATCCTATCTATCCTATCCTTTATTTCATTTTTTCTATTTTTTACAGGATTTTTTCTTTATTTTTTTTTTAGTAAACAACTAACATCAGTGATCAATCGGAAAATCTGTTTATTTTTCGTTGCTTTGCTGCCGTTGGGGTTTTTTTTAATGTGGCTATCCACAGACCAATTTTTTCCCAGAAACCACGAATATTGTGTGTTTTGGGTAAAAATCACCCCATGAATTGCCACCTTAAGTGAATTCAGCCCACATTAGTACATTAGGGCTAGCCCTGATTTTAGACACATTGGTTCTTGTAAATATTTTTGTGCTTATTTGTCTCTATGTATTTCAATAAACATAAAATTAATATAGATCACTGCCTTAACCCTGAGCGGCAGATGGGCAAGCCCCACCCACCCATAACAAAAGCTATGCTTATGCTGTCCAGGGGGCAAGCTTCAGGCATTATAAATCATAAATCGCGCCTTCTGGCCAACCCCCATAGTGACGGCCTTTGGCTTCTTCCATGCCGGAGAAACCAAATGTTGCCAACCCTGCTAAATACTGACACAATTCTGCTCCTACCTGTCACACTAATTACAAGAACATCTCCCAATGGCTTGTGTCACTGGACCAGATTCAAATCTTTACACTCTCATAACTTTCATGGGCAAACCCATGTTGAACAGTAACGCTGGCAGTATCTGTATGCAAAATGAAAAAATAAAGTATTCTCCCTGTATGCAAACACTGACATTCATTTTACCTCCCCTGCAATTCAACATTGTTTTACCCATGAGAGTGTAAGTCATGAGAGTGTAAATCTGAATCCGGCCCAATGTCTAGAACTGTGGTATCTATCTGTGGTAACAATAAATTAGATAAAATTACATACAGGTATTGCAGCATGTCTTATAGTAGTCATTGAAAACAATGCAATTAGAAAGGTCCCTTTCCAAAATTCCTTGGAAACAAGTTGTTAAACTGAGCCAACATTTTTTAGCCGACTGGGTTTGGCTTGACACTGAGTTAAAGTAAGCCTCCCTGATTACCATGAGTAGACAGCGAGATCCCCCTAGACTAAAAGGGTGGCTTTGTGCTTAGAGCTGCCAGGAATAACCAGCATACCACATTTGTTCTGGATTGCTAGTCTGCAATACAAAAGTATTTTTGTGCAAGCTTGTGTTTGTGAGAGGGGGATTAGTAATAAAGCAGCTGTCATAACTGAGTTGATCTTGTTGACTGAGCAGTGTAATAGGCTTGTAAGAACTTCTACCACAGCATGCTCATTGATTTATTTGTCTTTTTTAGTAGGCATATGAACAGATTTTTGGTGGAAAGGGTTAGCAAGCACTGAATTGTTTTGTAACACTAAGGATTATGCTGCTATTGTGTATCTTATTTCTTAGGTTTTCTCTATGGCAAATAATTGTTAATTAGTTACATTAGATAACAGATGTAAGCTATAATTATGTAATCATAATCTGTGGTCTGAAAGGTAGTAACTGGCAGTCATTTACAAGAGTACATCCAGTTTTTGAGTGCCTGAACCCACTTTCCCCTTCATCCCTAAGATTTGCTACATTCCTATGAAATAATTCAGTGTTTTTTAAAAGAGTAATTTATACCACTTTGAGATTACCAATTTTGAACTACCAGGGTAAGTTACCCTGGAAGAAAAGTAAAGGATAGGAGAGCAAAGGAGAGGAGAGAGTAAGTTACTCTGGTAGTAAGCTTCAAATCCCCATTCAAATTACTTTTTTTACCCGGGAATTTCCCCGTGTTTTTTTTAACTACCCTGGTAGACACTGTTCAGATTACCACTGGTGTCCCTGCTTGCAGAGCAGAACATTCTATGCCCAATATAAGCCAATAAAACATTTTGCTTTCAAGCGTGCCTGCTCTCCTCATCTTTCCTGTTTATTGATCCCCAACCACAGCAGAGGACTAATGAAATAAATTGAATGCCTCTCAATGCATGCTATTTGTTCATCTTTACCAGGGTCATAGTTGCATAGCTCCCAACTATACCGCAAGATGGACAAAATAAGGCTCAACTACATTTCTGCCAAAACCCTCCCATAAATGCCCATATTTTGGAAACTTTCCACAAACTTTCTCATAAGACTGCCCCTTTTGTAGGTGACACAATAGACTGTTAAAAAAATGCTGCTGTAACTGATAAATAGATACATAGGTTGAAGGGTATGTGTTTCCTGCATTGAGGCCTATGGACTTCCTACTCTTGTGCATGGTTAGCACACTGCTCTACCCTTTCCTTAACTGACCTACGCAGATCTTCCAAACCTTGCCCACACTGTACAATTTAAATATAACCTCCTGCACTGGTCCACTGGCGTACAACAATCTGCATGCAGAAGTCAGGTGGAGTACAGAACCTTAGTACTTAATACTTTGTCAGCATTCTACATTTGGAACTAAAAGTGATGTGGGGTAAGGGGCAGTAACATTCTTGTAATATTAAGGATAGTGATGGTGACATATAAAGGATGTACGGCCTGGCATAATATGAACATTGTGGTACTGAATGTATTCATCATTTGCGTATGACTTTATATATGTGGCAGAAGTAAAAGGAATGATCTACAGAAAAGCATCCTGTTTGTATTTGAATTTATTATCTTGTTTATGCACTGCAGTACCTTTTATTCACTTTTTATTACTGTTTCTTCAAAATAATGAAAGCAATACTAGAAGGAACAAGGAGCAATTCATAGACTGGAGGTTATGGCTTGATGATAGAATTAACTAATAAGGAACTGTGTTATGAAGAAAAGTCAAAAGTTAACACAAGGATTTGTAAAATGTCCTTTATTGTAAATGGGTGGAAAAAAGGTTTACAATATTAGTCATAACGACTATGCTATAAATAGCTAACCTCACAGAGTTTGGTTACTACAGAAGGAAAGTTTGCATAAAATGATGGGCTTTTTAACCACAGGTTCAGAATAATTTAAGGAGCAGTATAATAATATGTTTCCATTTCAACCGTAAGAATAAAAGTGCTTATTGTAGTTAGATCAATGTCATGGGAGTATTGTACGAATTCCTAACTATGGCAATGTTCCTTTACTTTATTAACTAATAGAAAGATTTCAGCAAATTAACAAACAGTATTTTAATTGACATTCTTTTACTAGAGAACTAATTAGCATTAATATTTGTAAGTAAAAATCCTGAGAAAAGGGGAAAATGTATTTGCCCGTTTATAAATTTTTTTTATATATTTTGTTTATCTCTATGTTAATTAATGTAAACAAAATATTGATGGAATTTATCTCTTTCAAAATCCCTCTGCTTTCCTTATTTCATATCTAATCCAGAAGCGTGTTTTGGAAGACGTATGTGCGATCATGGCCGGGTTAGAAATGGCTCAGGTCTCCATTGTCAAAAGGCCCATAGTGCTTCAGCTAAAGATATCAGTTTAGTCAAAGAGGCCATAGTATGATCAAGTGGCCCACATATAATTGACTGCCATACACAACAGTGGTCACACCCACTCATCACTGTCCACTACAATGGGCCATCATTATCATCCCCAGGCCCATGCTTCTCCTAATCCAGCTCTGCATGCTATCTTAAACCCCCAACTTTCCATTCGAAGTAAAGATGGTAAATTTAAGGTAGGGGTCAGCAATTTTAATTCCTACATGGTGCTCCAATCTCTGGACTCAGCTACTGCTGCTCTCAGGACTTTAAGCACAGTGGTAGTAGAGGTCCAAGTATTTTTCTCCTTTCTCTTCCTCTCTCTTACACTTCCTCTCCCGTCTTTCCCAGCTCCTCTCTCTTTATTCTGTTACCCTTTGCAACAAAATGGGAGCAATTTTCCATATATTGTCTAATGTCCCTAGTTAATTACCATTTTCATTATATTATTGTTGTTTTTGGAATTTATTTGTCATTAACAGATGATAGAGACTTGCTGTTCTCGCTTCGTAAAATTATGTTCATTGTTGGCAGCCTTTACTGATGACTTCCTTTTGCTTTCCGCCCCCAATATGAGCATGGTTGTTAAGTAACTCTGTTGTGTGGGTAGGTTTGAATAAAGACCAAAAAAGCAACCTGTTTCTTACAAATAAATCTCTGCAGTCTTGTCGAGATGACCTTTGTAAGAATGTCTTGGTGCTACTTTTAGTGCAGGCATATATAGCTAGTGCATCTTCTACAAAAAACGTTGCCATCTTTAGGATGCAATTTCTGTTGTTAGCTATGATAAATACAGGAGTCTACATAAAAGTATTTTTACTACATCAATTTTTTTTCAAAACTATTCCTAAAGAAATTATGCATTGTGACTTAAAAACTGAAATCAGTCCTATGTTCTTTTAGTGGGTTCTCAATGTTAGTAATAATAAGATTGAGTTTTATAATCTGTTAATTGCCTTTAGTCTGGCATTTCTCGCTACAGCTACAGCTCCAGCTCAGCCAGGATACAAAGAAAGTAAGAAAAAAAAAAGAAAACGAAAATGCTACCCATGGCAGATGCATACCCCAAGGTTCTACTACATTGTGTGCTTGGGTTTTAAACAGCTCACAGTACGTTTTGCATTATTGTAGACTTAAAACTTACTTTTTTATGCTGTTGCATGTAAAAAGCTATTGACTTGATCTACAGTGACATCTACTGGAAATTATCTGCATGATTACATTCAGACTTCAATTTGCAGACAATTATAAGGGACAGAAAAAATGTAATAATCAATATATCTAACATACCTCCTACAGTATGTCAGAAGAATAATACAAAAAAAAACCTTGCAAAGAGATGTGAAAATAGGTAATATGTTTTAAGACTAAATAAATTCTGGGTATGAAATCTGCAAAATATTTTGATATATGTTATGATTTGGCAATATAATGTTCTTTTAAATGATAAAATATATACATTATTATAAATTATAATATATAATGCAAATATGCAGGATACACTAAAATGTCCCAAAACAATAGTAACTTGCTTAAGGTAAAATAGATTATAAACATTTACTAAAATACAATATATATAGAAAAACATAGAAAACCAGAACTGAAATCACTATAAATACATGGAATGGATGCAATTGTAACAAAGCACACCGTTTCAGATGATATGTGGAAAAATCTTATTCATACAGCATTAAATGAAACCACATGCCACAAAGGAACCACTACATATATGTGTGGTCCGAACTGTGGTGTTCTATTCTGTGAGCGTAGAAGTCTGTGAGCAGTGCTGGGACAAGATAAAATAAGGGATATCCCCAACTTAGAAATGCCATAACGCCATATTAAAGCAACCTCCATATGATCCACTCCAAACAATTTTATAGAGTCAGTACATTTATTGTGGATTTCAGAAAAGTGTTTAAGATATCCCCTTTTCAATGTGCCTCTTGTGTTCTCTACAACATTCCTTCATTGTGCGTATGGACCCACCAACATATTATAGGCCACACCCACATTAAAGGACCTAGATCGCGTAAAATGATTACTAAAATATAAATATATTCAATATCAATATACTGCATTGAAACCCCTGAAACAATGGTCATATTTTATTTACTACAAATCCGCAGGTATAACATGTAGAATGTTTACATATGTTAAAACCAGAATGTTTCTTAGGCAACCATGTTTTCACAAGAAAAAGAAATTTCGTAAAATTCCTTGGTGCCACAATACTCTTTAATGCTGTTTTTATGATTGGTTGTGTTTCGGAAATAATCCAATTTAAAATAGGATCTTAATAGTCTCAAATATTTACTTTGTGTAGTTCTATCCTGTTCACCAACAAAGTTCTCAGCTTCACGAAATAATGTCTGGATCTTCTTCACAAAGTCAGCAACTAATAAATTTGCCTGTTCATCAATATCATTATAACGACTACAGTTGTGTCTAACTGGTCTCATGTGAAGATAGTTACTTGTATCAACAATATTTTCCTCAAATGCTTTGTGATAAACTTATTGTCCATATTTGTGATTGTTATATCCAGAAAATCAAAAGAGTTAAAACAGGAAGTGAACTGCAAATTATATTCATTAGAATTTATAAATGATAATGTTTTCTTTCTGACAGAATGTTGATGAATTACTGAATACCTATAACTCGGTTCCAGAAGTCAGCCAGAAAGAGGAATCTTGGGAAATACCTATATATGTCAATTTTTACAATGCTCATGGTGTTACAATAAACCTCAGGCCAGATTACAAAGTGGAAGATGTCTTGAATCTGGCATGTAAAGTGAGTATTTCTGTTGATGAAACAACATTCGGATTTTACCATAAGCTTAGAAAACCCAGTTAGATGTTAATTTTATTACATATGTGAAAAATGAGCTCAGTATTGCACAAAGTACTTCTTGCATGACTATGTTGAAAATGCATTGCATCCTACTGTATTCACTATTGCTTATATTTACTGAGATTACTGAGTATTAAACATCAGTGGCTGCACACTACATCAATTTTCAGCCACAGCAGGATGTGACCCACTAGTGGAAGGTCCTGATATTTGCACCACTCACCTTTCCTGTTGTGACTAATAATTGAGGAGGAAGGACTGCTGAGGTTGACAGGCCCATGCAGCTTATTGGCTTCATGGACTTCTGTCAATGCCAGCACTAATTGATTACCCAGGCCTTCTGAAAATCTTGGGAGGAGTCCTGTTTAAGCTGATTGGTTTGTTGTCATGCCAAAAGAGATCTACCCCACCTTGAATATGGTCCATAATTTTGTAAACCAATGGTTTCTAGGAGGCCTGTCAGACTGGAACAGTTTATGTAACAAGGTTTTTATAAAAGGAAGTTAGTCATGACAGTAAGATTGTCAACTTTCCATAAAAACCTAATTAACCAGCTATTAAATGAGTTTGCCTCTATCTAAAACTATGGGAGTATTATGGTAGTAGTAGTATGGAAAGTAAAGTTTGGATGCATAACATGTTTACCCAACGTACTGTAAACACTGACCTAGTTTACTATACATCTCTCTGCATATATGATATGAGTGCATATCTCAATCTAAGTCTCATCATATTTGTTAACAATTCTAATTTTATTATTTAATTCTTTCATGCCACTGGATTTCTTACTGCAGGCTTGTGCTGTAATAGAAAAGACAGATGTGCTATGTATAATTATGATATCATTTTATCAACATGTTGTAATATTTTAAAACCATAAATATATATAACCCTTATAATATAGGACCTTCAATTCTGATGTGCTTAAAGCTCCCCCTGTAGCACAACTTCCTTGAGTGTAAGGGGAGNCCACTTCCATCCCTTGTGAGTTTGGATTCCAAGGCCGCACCAAAATATTTTGCATAGTTATAGTGGATATAGTGCATAGGTATAGTAGAAATCTGGATTTTTATGGAAGTTCCACTATCCCATCAACACTTGACCTACACCCTGTCCCACAATCACAGACACACAGCAAAGAATTGCAAATAATAAGGATCTAGATGGTGGATGTCTGCTGGATGTGCGTGAGCTGTACCAAGTAAATCTGCATCAGGTTTATCAATATTTCCTCAAATAATTCCTAATCTAATGACTCCTTGCCTGATCCTGATGCAATAAGATGTTTCTGTCGGTTTGCAATTTCTCAATGCACTCCCCCTGCACAGATGAAACATGTTCATTTACGTGTTCAAAGCCTCACCTTGGTAAGTATTCCCACTCATTATGGCGAATACACTATTTTTTATTCCAGTTTTCTGCATTCAACAGACCCAAAGAGCAGAAGATGGAACATCACCCGATGGAGATATGTCTTGATCTGTGGAAAGGACATGTAGTATAGTATAGAAGGGGAGGGTTAGTATTAGGTTATAAAGAGAAGATGGATCTCAGTAGGATGTAGAAGATGTTTAGGCCGCGAGAAGGAGCAGATTTTACCAAATAAATGTTGGAGTTAGGCTATAGGGAAGTAATGGATTGGAGTAGAGGAAGGTAAGTATCTGTCAGGGTGATGAATTTGAACAGCTGTACCATTGTTCTCAGCCTGGCAAGATCTTCTTATTTGCATGTGAAGGAACATACATAACTTTTGGTTTACAGAAAATCCACATGGAAGTCCTAGCTCTGGGCATGTGTGGTGCAGATTTCTGCGTTTTTGGCGTCCCACGCGCGAGAAATGTTTCTCTTTATTACATCCGCATCAGGCTCTGTCTTAGCAAGTTAATGAAGTTCACTTAATATTACTTACCAATGGCATTGTCAATAATTTATGACACAGAATAGGAGCCTATAGGAGCATGTCTTCCTCCCTCTTTGTTGCAAGCGCCAAGCGCCAATTGAAGTATTTCAATACTAATACTTATATATAGCAGTCTTATTGCACAAGATGCTCTTAACTATGTCAAACACTGTCTGCTACCCATTAACTTTCTATATAATAATTGATTTTCACTTACGTACATCATTGCATTTAGCTTATTGTGTCTATCTGTGTGTAATGTTCTCCAAGGTTTATCTATTCTTAAGCAGGGTANACATCAGAACGATTATATTTTGCAGCTGAAAGATCTCTCCGAACAATCTCCAGCTGCGCAAACTGTCCTTTTGATAGTCTGTAAACAATCCCATAAGCCTTAGCTGCAGTAATATGCTACAATTACATATTGATCCACAAGGTGTCTTTATCCAGAATTAGAAATGAGAATTGTTCATCTGAAGATTGTGTATAAGTAAACACAGACTGTCTGAAAACATTTTGCAGCATGTTCACTGAAACTGTCACTTATTGTGTGATTAACACGATAATCGTTCTAATGTGTACGCAGCATTACTCTGCACATAAAAACTGTATGCAGCTAATATGTTAGTCTTCTTCATCACTACGTCTGTGTTACACCTGTGCAGCAATGTAGCAGTAAATGTTGGAATTAAAACGTTCTTTTTATCTTTTCTCTGTCTTTTGTTTTTGTGCTTGAAAGTTTATCATTAACGGTGTGTAGTGCTGACTCCTTTCTACATCTTTGCTGGTTCTTTGTCCTCCTTACATTTTCTTACTGCTCTGGTGAGTGCAAGGAATCTTAATTCTTTTTGCACAATTTTCAGTTCTCAATTTTTAGTCACCATTTCAATTGTAATGTAGAACAGTCTGTTGTGTTGTATGTTTAATATTATGTATTAAATGAACTACCAGGCAAGACTAGCACACACAGTCAGTGTTGTTAAATGCACTCATATGTATATATATATATATATATATATATATATATATATACCTACACATTTGTTACTATGGACCGGATCCAGACCTCTTTTACCATTGTTTTCAAGTTATGATAGCAATCTTAAAATTTCTGCCTTTCACCACTTGAAAAGATGTCTGGTAGTTGAGGCTCTTACTGTACAATTGCCATACATCCGCACTGCCACCTTGCTCACCTCACGTACAGTTCACACCCTGCCTGCCACACCACTGGAAAGCATTTGAACTCTAGATCTGTTGGATCTAGATCCGTAATTGAAACGCACAGAGAGCAACTGCAAAATGCGACTGTTCTCTGCAAGCAGAATATGTCCCTTTTGAGGATGTCTGGATTCGTTACTATGTATTTATGTTTTCTAAAATTCACACTTTCTTTATATTAATTGCATAATACACTAGTTAGTCAAAAGACTTTCTAAAAATTTCAAGACTTAAAATTGTCGAAAAATATTTTGTATTATTACCCTATAAATGATTTTAATGCAATCTCATTCTTAAACAAAATAATTGAATAGATCCTCACATTTATACTGGGAGCTGCATTGTAAGTTTTCATAAGTACACAGAAATTCCCAGAAGTACGGAAGCCTGGACTGGTGCACAAAGGGATGACACTCTATACTGCAACTTGTCAAACAGAGATAATCCATTTCCTATCCAGTCCTTCTGTACCTTGATGGGTTAGTATGAATTAGGATTGAATAGCCTGAATTTACATGCATGCTTAATGGGAAAATTGGAATTGGAAAAATCTTTTTTTGATCTTGCTCTTCATCACAAGTACAGTAGCCAGATACAGGACACAAAAGTATTATTTTACTGTGCCCATACACAAGTTGTAACACGAATAGCCCTTTAATACACAACATATGCAAATATCCACCAAATGGGAGAAAGCAACAAACATTATAAAAATCCTATGATTTCAGGTTCAAGTATGTTTTAATTTATCTAGATAAATGTTTTAATAAAAGCCCAATAGTTCTTATTCTGATAACCTCCTCTAGATTCTAGATATGGTCAGAGTCTGGCAGCATTTAAATTATAAAGGGTACCAAAAATCTCTCAATATAAATCAACTATTAAATGAAGACATCTGAAGACTATAAAATTGCTTGCCTTTCGTTTATGTCTTTTTGACAATACTGAGCAACAGTATGTGGCTTACATTATGATTGATATTGCTTACCCTTTGCATTTTGGGCTTTTAATGATGTTTGCTGCTTTTTACAATTTGTATGATGTAACTATATTTTATGTGTACGCAGTACATTTCGACCAAGTTATGTACCATAAGTTTTTGTGTTTCTTTTGTATTTTTTTGTCCTTGTAGCGTTATTTGTGCTTATTACATTTTTTGTGTGATTTTTTGTACATGATTCTTTATATTTGAAATTGAAAATAAGACTTTGCCATTTACTACATGCATGCAGGTTACCTTTTAGGGAATGGGATAGATTAAAACCCTGCTGTGATTAGATTGCAAACCTTAGTTAAACATGACATATAGTAATGTTTTATTCATATTTTCACTTTAGGCTTGTCAGTTAGACCCCAGTTTTTTTGGATTACATCTACGAAGAAATATTGATGAAAATGTTGAATATTACATCCCTTCACCTGCGGAATACATGCAAGATCAGGTAGATTATTTGAATACCTGTATTTTATATACATTCTTTTTTCAGTGATGTATTTTGTTTTTATTAAAACAATTTCAACAAATGATTTCTTCATTACAATAAAATTTTATGTTCATAATATGGTGTAACCTGCATTACAAGAAGGCACTCTTATGGTGGGTACACACCAGAACAATTATTGTGTCAATCCTAAAATAAACAACCTTTTCATCTGTTCAGTATGTACACACCAATGATGCTGCATAACATTTCTGACAGTCTTTTGTCGTGTGAAATGATTATTAGTAGCTCCTAATATTTTTGGTCAACAATGTCCACGATTTTCAGAGTAATGCTTCCCATTTAGAATTTAACATCTAGTGATGTTGAATTCTGGTGAACCAGCCTGTTACTGCAGCAAAGTATTCTGGGATTGTTCACACACATGGAGCTTGTGCAGCTTGTAGATCAGTTGCAGAAATCTGAAAAAAGCACTATTGTGCTGATGTGTACCCGACTTAGTATATTTACCTAGTGTCATATCTGTTTTTATAGGTTATATTGTGTGTGTTATATGGTTGTACTAAAAAATGTTTCATTTGTTCAGGTGTATGATGAATTGGAAATATTTCCCCTTGGAGTTTACAATGTGCACCTTGTAAAGACTGGTGGGGTGATGGATTTTGGTAAGTCATGTCAAGCAACTTAAACACAGTATATTAAATATACCAACAATATATTAAAATATTTTTGTGGTGCTGTTTAAATAATGATGGTGAAATAACAATAATAATAAACAATAGTTAATGTCATACAACACATCAAAAAGACACAGTTAAGATGGGTACACTCGTCCAATTCTTAGCCAGACTTACCTCCAACATCGGAAAAGTGAGTATGCTCAGACAACCACTAGTTATAGCTACCTACCTGGATAGGTCGCAAGATCTGAACACCAATCGTCTGATCAATTTACATTTATGTTAAAAGCCACATCTGGTTACAAGTAAAATATGAATACATAAACTTTAGTTGTACTTGATTTTAATTGCTTATGGCATGTAAAATATAGCATACTTTTTATCTCAGGAACAAGAATTAAAATAATCTAAAAAGGGTGAAGTGCAAAAAATATATAAAAAGCAAAGGGGCAAAAATTCACTGAGAATGCTGAGAATTTTATAATAAATAATACTGAACAGTCTACAAACAATATAAAATTCTCAAATTCTAAACTCACATATACCAATCTCATATTATTAAATATTGTCTTCTTTACACCCATACAAAGGTCTGCATGTCAGTCAGGAGAAAGCATATAGCGTCATATAATAAATAAATGACATAGCTTTATATAGAACAGAATCTATAAAGAACAGATTTTGGGTGAATAAGAGAAGGTTATGTCCAAGGCATGCAAACTCATATCATAGATACTAGAGAATAATTGCACTCATATGGTAGACCACTCAGACGTAAAAATATGCTAACACAGGGAAATCAATGCACCACACTGAAGCACATGTAATCTAAAAAAAAACTTTCCAAATGCTTCATTTTTTTTTAGCTTATGTAAACATTTCTGTGGGTGGCAGGTGTACAGCCAAAATTTGGAAGAGTGCATACAGGAACACAATCTTCCAGAGTGTTTTTTGTTTTGTTCATCAAGGCGCTATCATATCAGAGCAGAGATTTCAGATTGCATGAGATGGTATTCAAGGTAATGGTGGATACACAGGAATTCAAGTACAGTATTATTTGCAAATGATCTTTTTGCCACCAACCTCTGGATGTGTATGTAAGTGTGGCATATAACAGGAAAACATAATGCATATACTTTCCCTTACCCAGGGTTTTGTAACTATACCATAACCTAGCCTGGATTAGGTCCTATATGTACCAGGTTTTAATAAATTACAGAGATTGAAATGTATTTATGACTGGGAAAAAATAATGTTTTAAGCAGCATACACTTTTGTATTTCTTTAAAAATAGAACGTAATGCTAAAACATACATTTTCATTTTCAGGATTTGCTGTTGCAGCTCAGGTTGATGAACATAACTGTCTTACCCACATATATGTAAGTTATGTTCATCCTGATGGACTGGCCTACAAGGAAGGTTGGTATTTTTGTACATTATTATATAATGTAAATCATTCAGCATTAGACATTTATAAAAATTCCTATGGAAAGGGGCTTACTGTGTGGCTGTTTTTGGAAGGGCTCTTGCTCATGCTCTAAGAGTTGCAAGCTTTCAGTTCCCTGCAGCAATGAGAATGAGGTTTCCAAGACCAAGCCGGGTTACTGCTGGGTAGGTAATCTGAACATGGTATACATGAGGATTGTTGTCTGTCTAAGATTTTCTTATATTTTGATTTGCTTATATTTTTAGTGAGTAATCCATTCTCGCAGATTACACAATCATTAAAAAATTCTGGTAAATATTGGACTATATAATTAGAGATATTTTCCCCTATGTAGATACATTTCTGTATAAAGCCATAAATCTTGCACAACTAAGAAGCCTTAACACAAACAAAGAGCCCATAAGCTTTTACCCTCATCCCTAACTGAGAATGACTTGGAAAACAACCCTAAATTGGAGGGTGTGGATTCCATTATTCTGTCTCCATCCACTTTGGCCAGTCAGGCCCAGAAGCTGTCTAAACAATGCATGCTCTAAGTGATAAGAAATTTCAACATATGCAAACTGTTTTTGACTTATCTATTGCTCAAATTAAAACAGAAACACTGAGGATCACTGCAGGGGAGCAGAGAAGTGGTAATATTGAGGATAGCATGGTATCAGAAACTAGACAGGTTCACAACCTCACTGAAAAGATAAAAAGCAAAACATTTAAAATAGGCACAGTATTTACCTCTAATTGTCTGCTAATCAACAAGTACAAAGCAAACTTTTTATTTTCATTTTGGAAATGTACAATTTTATTAAAATGCCAACTAACTTTATAAACATTATTGTAATTTTAAAAAAACATTCTTATTTGGTCTTATTTTAGAAAGGAAGAAGTACATTTATTTACTACATTTCATAATATCATTAGTTAATTCATTTATTATTATTACAAAGTTTGGACAGTGTTTGAAAAAAAGTACTCTGCAAATTCCAGTTCATGTTCACTATTTTCTTTGTTTATTTCTTGCCAACAATGAATGAGTTATATGCTGATGTTTACATAAAGATTTCTTTGCTCACCAGGCTTGCGGACAAAAAATGAAATTGTTCTTATTAATGGGGAAGTAGTCACAAACTTGAACCTGAGGAAAATGGAGTATTTGTTCTCAGAGAGAAGTGTCTTGCTGTCATTGAGAACTTGTCTTGTTGATGTGAAACCAACTTCATCTTGGTCAGAAAATTTCATTTTTAAAGATCAAATGAGACCTTTACCACCACTGAACCAGTCTCAGCTCCTGGACGAATTCCTGGATAGTTTCCAAAGAAGTTCCATGAAAGGTAAACATGCATCTATATTTGTATGACTTCAGTTAATAATGCAAAATAATTGGACACAATATTTGTTTTAAAACATCTTATTGTTGTAGGATCAGGGTTTATAATAGAGAAATGTTTAAAAAAAGCAAATGTATGTAAGTGTAACTTGCATAAACAGTTTTTCAGTTTAGTGCATATATACAAAATATATTGTGGTATCTAATTTTCCTATTACTCATTCTAATTCAGTTAGAAGAACACATTGGCAGAATTATTTGCTTTCACACATGCTGCTTAAGATCCCAATATGGTCTATAGCTTTTGCCCCTCTCTACAAAAATAGAGAGATCTGTACCCACAGGTATCATTGTAAGCTAGTAATATACAGCCAAATACAGGATTTCCTTCATGCTAACAGCATAGCTAGCATTAAAAATAGATGTTATCTTCTAGACTGCTCTCTCTCTCTCTCTCTCTCTCTGTTCTATTGCTTCATATTCTTAAGCTGGCCATACACTATAAGATAAATTGTTCCAATCTAAAGAGTGGGCAAAACCATGTTGAATTGCAGGGGAGGCAAACTGAATTAATTGCAATCAGTATTACAGGTGAGACATGATGTTTCCAGCACAAGTGTAATAACAGTGTAACAGTAACGCTGGTCAGTATCTGTGTGCAACATGCAACAATAAAGTATTCTCCCTGCATGCACACACTGACATTCATTATACCTCCCCTGCAATTCACCATGGTTTTACCCATTCTTTAGATTGGAACAATTTATCTTATAGTGTATGGCCAGCTTTAGTAAATATTGTACATGGGTATTATTCCTCACTGTCCCTGTTGGTACAAGTTTTGAGATAAGGGGACAGTTACCCACATACTTAAAACAACCAATGTATATTTTATATATAGCCAATGGTTGCTGACATTAAGTTTCTCCGTTCTGGGATAAACGAAGAACAGGCAGTATGTGTGTTAAGCTATGTATGCAAGGTAAACATTTTGTGTGTTAAGCTATGTATGCAAGATAAACATTTTGTTGCCACCAGTCTTGTGATGACTACATGGGTTATTTTAAGGTATTGGTTGATTTTTATGTGGGTTGATTTTTACATGGGTTATTTTAAGGTATTGGTTGATTTTTATGTGTCCAACTAGTAGGAATCTCTCCAGGTAAAGCTTTATCAAGCTTTTGAATGACATTGTTTCCCTGTCCTCCTATGACAGCACAACCATTGGGAGGACATCCCCTTAAGACCCTCGTACAGGAAAGAGAAAGACACAACAGTATATAAGGCTCCAACCTTCTTCCCTATGTGTGTCTTTCCTATTTGTACCTCGTCCAGTACTGCAGGGCTCCCGGAGGAGGATTCGGCCAGATCGCTCCCCTCCCCGGTGTTGATAAGTTGGTGTCATACTGTTGAGTGTGACATCCTAGATGAGGTCTATAGAAGTAATCTTATTAAGTCTTTCAAGAATATACAATTGGCAGTTGAATATATATGCATCACTTCTATGGATGCGGTGACATTTGCTACCAGGGCTTCAAGTAATACTGCTATCACTAAAAAAGCTCTATGGCTTAAGCCATGGGGAGCAAATACACAATTAAAAACAAGGCTGCTGTTATGATGTCCAACGGTGGGAAGTTGGGGGGCAGAATCTATGCCACCGCCTGGTGATCACCAGAGCCTCTAATGGTGAGGATGGGTTTGCTGTGGCTGGCGATGGCAGGTCACGGTCCCCAACTAATCCACCACTAGGGTAAGAGAGAGCCCGGACGCAAACACTGACTGACAAGACAAACAAGAACAGAGAACAAAGGCCCGGACGCAAGACAAAAGGCACAGACTAACAAGACTTACAAACAGGGAACATAAAAAATAGAGAGAGAGAAAGAGAGAGAGAGAAAGAGAGAGAGAGAGCAAGGGCTGGGAGGAAACAGCCAGGATGAAGAAACCAGAAGAGGGCAGCAGAGGAGACCGGTAGAGATGATGGGAGAAACCAGAAGAGGGCAGCAGAGGAGACCAGGAGAGATGATGGGAGAAACCAGAAGAGGGCATCAGAGGAGACCAGGAGAGATGATGGAAGAAACCAGAAGAGGGCAGCAGAGGAAGGGATGGAGACCAGAGGTAAGAGGGTAGTAAGCAAGGTACTGGGCAGAGAGGCAAGGCACTGAGGCTGAGAGGCAGAGTACAAGGCAGAACACCAGATACAAGGCAGGAGGCCAGGGAACGGGCACAGTAAAAGGTATTATAACCCGCGCTGGGGAGAAAGCGTGGGTTGTATAAGAAGGGGGAACTGGCCAATGGGGAACCGCCAACCAGACGAGCCCCCAGGGTGACGTAGGCAGAGGGGGACTCGCTGCTGCCGGAAGTGAGGACGCGAACGTAGCACAGGAAGTGCTCGATCGCGTCCCGTAGCCAGACAACTGACCGGCTGGAGACGATCACGGCAGCGAGCCGCGCTGCTGAACGAGGGTGGTCCCTGACAGCTGCTAACAATTCCCTTCCAGAGAGATAATTTATTTGGCAAAAATTACACAATATAATTTAGGAGTCATCAGGTGGTAAGTCTTCGTTGACACAGAGTGTTGCAAGCCAGAAGTTACAGACCAGGCTGAAATTATAGAAGAGAAGAATGGTCTACTTCTCGTCAAAATTTTCGCTCCCAAAGTGGTAGGGAGGCCAGGACGGGCTTTTGCCTCTTCCAGTGATGCCATATTTCTCTTAAAAAGTGATACTATGGGTGGAAGGCTCTTTCGCTTCAAGAGGATTTGGTCGCAATCCACCACAGATAGCTGAGTACTGGAAGTAATATCATCAGGGTACAATTTCTACAGCAGCTCAGAGATACCTTTGTCAGATCCCACTATGGAGTTAGAACAACAAGCCCTGTTTATAAGCCTTCAAAATATATTGGATCAGAAGGTTGTTATTCCAGTACACAAATCTATCTAGGGGCTTTAACCTAGATTCTTTGTTATCAGGAAGAAATCAGGATGCTACAGAACAATCCTAGAACTGAGACACTTAAACAGATGCATTCAAGTAAAATCAATCAAAATGAAATCCATCAGGTCCATTCCTCAAAATTTCGGTCAAGGTATGTTCCTCGTGTCGGTGGATCTGAAGGACGCATACCTCCATGTGCCAGTGTGCCCGGAGCATCAAAAGTTCCTGAGATTTTGGTTCCAAAATGCCCAGTATCAGTTCTTGTCTCTTCCGTTCACGTTCACAAAGGTATTGATCATTGTCATCACCAAACTAAGGACAGAAGATATAGTCATTTGGCCTTACTTAGATGATCTAGTGATTTTAGCCAAGTCAAGAGATCTTTCAAAGCAACATACCCGCAGAATGATGCTGAGCAAGCATGGATGGCTCATAAATCACGACAAGTCAACTGTCAGACGAGTCTCATCAGTCAAATACATGAAGATGCAGGGCCTTATGTCATCGGCAACAGATGCGGTTCTATGAGCAAAATTGCATATGAGACATGTACAAGCTAGTTTTCTGCATCAGTGGGACAGAAACACAACAAATCTACATGAGAAAATTTTTATGTCTGCAGATGTGAGGAGAAATCTTCATTGGTGGTTGCAGGCAGGCTTTTCTATCTCATTAACTCATAGTTCTAACTACAGACGAAAGTTCTACATGTTGTGGAGCTATGTGCGGCACTTGTTGGACTCAAGGTTCCTTGCACGTAAGGTGTCATTCCAACATCAGGGAAATGAGGACCGTACATTAAGTGTGTCTATTCCTAAAAGAAACCCTAACATGCAAATCAGTGATGGTCCAGTCCTACAACAATGCAGTTATTGCCTACATAAACAGGCAAGAGGGTAAAAAAAACACTATATGGTAAAAGAAGTCACCTTACTCCTCTCCTGGGCAGAATGTCAAGAAGTAGCAATGTCAACAGTATATATATATATATATATATATATATATATATATATATATATATATATATATATATATATATATATATAAGCTTATGCAAAACTACATATTAGGATTGTCTGAGTAATGGAGATGCCTGGAAGATTGGTGATCTATTACAATTGATTTCAAGTTAAACATGTTAATGAAGCTAATTTTCCTTTCTTTTCCTGATGGACCTTTTTAAACCTCTTATATATAAATAAATCAGAATGTAATAAAGTTTCTTGTTAGCAACATAAAATAGAACATTCAATTAAATGTTAGTTTCTGCAAACAGGAATGTTATTAAAATATTGATCAAAGGAAATTTCCCTACATTAAAAAAAAAAATCATAATATGCTTATGGTACATGCACATTTAGGTTGAACTAATTTTACTTTTTTATGTTTATTAAGGCATTTTTAGTACATTTGTGATTATGTTTTATCTTAGACTCTGTGAAGAGGATATTTGTATATGTGGAACATGCAAGTATTAAATCACAAAATGGTGGGTGGTGTGGGAAGGATGATGTCAGACAGAAAAAAACAAGTTGCACACTGCTGTCTTAGAAAAACATGGCTAAGCATATCATTTTAATTATGATTGTCTCTGATGAGATTAAACTTCCATATCCAGATTGTATTATTTTCATTTCTTTTTAAACTTAATAATGGACTGATGAACGTGATAAATAAAGGTGCATCCCAGATTATTGCTACAAAGTTCCAAATTGTTCGATAGCTCCTTTCTCCGTCATTCTTTTGTCCATCCTGGTTTTCTACAAATATTATAGAGATTTTAGTACATGGACGATAGACTACACACAATTATTCTAAGAAAGTCAGCATATATTTCAAATGATGATAAGTCCAAGATCAGTCCTTCACTATTTTAACCCCTTTAAGACACAGCCTATTTGGTCCTTAATGACCAAGCCCTATTTTACACATCTGACATGTATCACTTTATGTGGTAATAACTTTTTATTGCTTTAACGTATCCAACTGATTCTGAGATTGTTTTTACGTGACACATTGTACTTTAAGTTAGTGGTAAATTTTGGTTGATACAGTCAGGATTTTTTCGTGAAAAATGCGCAAATGTCATGAAAAATGCGAAAATTTTGCCATTTTCAAAATG
>JABWIB010001457.1:12051-24716 GCA_016617825.1 Platyplectrum ornatum | reverse complement strand
TATATATATATATATATATATATATATATATATATATATATATATATATTGCTAAATATATCAGCAGCTATTCCTTAAGGTGTATATGGAAGGATGACTAGATATGATTTTTTCTGGAATACTCTAAACATGAAAACACGGTAACAATGTGAGTGTGTGGAAACAACTTTAAGTTGACATATGGTAGACGTCAAGCAAATAATCCTAGCTTCAGGAGGAGCCTTTTCATGCACACTCTGTTCTTGTGTAATCCGGATTTACTGTACTGAAGTGTACAAATGAAATACTTTTATTTGGGCGTCACAGGACATCATATGTAATTCCTGTATTGAGCAGAATTTCTTTGAATGAAATGGAGGAAAAAATCCTATCTTTAGAATTGGTTATCATAGCTTTAAAGAGCACCCTCAAGGATGTTTCCTCCTGCTTTAGCTGCATTGATGATTCAGAAACCAGTTTTCCGGTATGGTAAGAGCATGTTACCTAACTATGAAGCTACTATACTGTACCTTATAAAAAAAGCTGTAATAGAGGTGTAATTTACATTTTTAACTGCATTGAAAAAAAGAAAATATATTCATAAATGGTTGTACTTTAATCCTGATTACAATTCTGATTACAAATTGTTTTTCAGTCCCTGATTTAGTCCAGACATATTAATCTTGTACACTATACAATAGAATAAAAAATGGACACATAAATGAATTTTTCAATATGTCCTAATAAATTTATTAAGAAGGGAAGAATTGTAGCTGATGAAATATAAACAACAATTAAGGTTAGAAGGTGTTATCTAGCCCCTTCAAAAAGTTTGTTTATATTGTTAACACAAAAACGATTGCAGTAAATTAATATAAAACAAACATNAATATTGATATTTTCATGTGTAATGACAGGTTTATTTCTATTCTCCTAAATATGATTTATGATAAATGTTTAGTTTTGTTTTATTGTATTTTATACTTTGCTAACTACTTTATTAAACCTTCCATATTCTGTTATCTTAACTGAAAATTTGAACTTATTCTATATTTATATAGCCATTTTGGTGACTACAGCTGATTAGATTTTTCTGAAATCTGCCAAAACTTGTAATCTCAGTGCATGTCCTGTGTGTTTGAATTTCTTTCTGGTATTACAAGAAATATGCATAAGGATCTGATTCATGAGTAGACTTATACTTAGGACTAATACCAGAAGTTGTGGGGCCCAGGACACATGCCACAATACTCCACTCCCTATGTGATGTTAACTGTGAGGTCGCATATAGGTGGAGCAGTTATGATTGACAGTGAGATGATGCGCATAGAAAACTATCCCTGCGTGTCGGCCCACTGATGTTACAGCTCTCCGGCAGCAAGTATTGCCGTAACATACCTTTGATAGCTGNTGCTGCTGGAAAGCTAAGGTGAGTATTGGAGGATATTTCATAGGGGCTCATATACACAGCATATTTATGTTTGGCACATAGTGGATTATCAGAGCTTAATAAAAACAGGTTTTTATTACTCTGCGTAGAATTCTTCATTCTAAATCCATTGGGAGACACTTCAGGATACCATGAATGCTGGAGTAAGGGCATTTTATGAAAAAAGTGTTACTGATAAGTTCCTCCTCTACTATGCCTCTCACATCCGGGATAACCAGATAAACCGGATAACTACATAATCAAACACTTAAAGAAAACAACCTCAAACTCCGAGCAAATATAGGTTGTGCAGTGTCCCCCAATGGACTAAGAGTAAAAGATTTTATGGTAAGTAATAAAAATTGGGTGTATAANATGAACCTTGAGACAACTAGTACATAATCATTGCCCAGGTAAAATAGTATAGCTTAAAAACAGGCAAACCCCAGATGGCCTAAGCCTAGAGAACTTGCATCAAACTGCCAGTCTGTCTGATCTGCTCTTTGTAAAAAGAGTGCATGACTTACAACTGCGAAGATTGTAAATGAAACGGTCCACCAGAACGATGGAGACACAAGAAATTGACATCTACCTATAAGAAAAAAAANCACTGTCAGTATCGCACTGTGAACAACTGGACAGCAATCTGAACGTGGACACCCGGGAATCTGACAAAGTCCCTAAGAGGAAACACGTCAGCTGAATCATCACTGCATCAGAGAAAACATTCCATGGGAAGTTTAACAAACGTGACATGCAGCCAGACAACTGCATGGGAGGATAGGGGGATCAACTCTGACACGTTGTGTATGCTGAGTCCATGCGCTTATATAACTGTCAGCTGTAGCTTTGCCACTTACATGCTTCTACTTGCTGTGCTGGACTGAGGTGCCTTTACGGGTCCACACTCCTGCTCTTTGTCTATCCACAATACAAGTTTTGCACAGGCATAATATAGTAAAGAGTCTTAAGCTGACCCTTTGCACAGGCATAATATAGTNAAGAGNCTTAAGCTGACCCTTNGCATAGGCATAATATAGTAAAGAGCCTTAAGCTGACCCTTGGCTTTGGATGTCCCTTTTCAGACATAATTTGAGCTAATAAGCAGGGACAATACTGACAATATTAATTTCTTACAATTTGACGTTCCTAAACTTCTATCTACTACCTGTGTTCAGCTAGCTGACTGTAATCAAGCCCGCCTTAGTGAGTTTGAGTGTGNGCCTCAGCAGGAGGCAAGTTTCACTGTCTGTGCTGACAGTCTGTAGCATGGTAGTTACAGGTATACAGAAATCACTCCTCCTGCCTCTCTAGCAGTGTTTCTGTGACACTCTGAGGTAAAAAGCCTGTCCGGGCTGAGAGCTTACACAAGCAGCAGGACTTACCAGTCCCAATGGGATGACAGAGTAATATAAGTAAGTGAGGCCTTCAAATTACAATAAACAACATTGCTTAATACACCCTTTTAAATTCTAGAATTTTTCGCTCCTTAATAGTAATTTAAGTGTTTTCAATAACTGTATATCTGTGTACTGGATCCAGACTTCTGTTTTTGTTGGATCNAGCTTTTCATGCGAGCAAGGGGAGCCATTTCCCTAGCTTGCATACACTTCCAAAATATAAAAAAGTTGACATTTTGAAAAAAAGTATTGCGCTCCTCTGGATCGGCCTGAAGAGTCTGTGTTGATCATGTGACTGAGACATTGATTATTTAGTATAGTCAGCTTGGATGTGAACAACATTTCCTTCAATCACTGTTGAAGCAAGAGTATATTATTCTCTCCAATATTTCTATTTCTAAAGGCCATCATAAAAAATAAGACTTATATATTGTGGAGTTGCATGTTTGTTAATTTTAGCAGATACCTATAGTTCCTTATCTCAGTATAGGAGTGCAGTAAAGTGTTATTTAGTTTATCATTCTTTTATCATTCTTGTTGTACATACATCCTCATTTATGTTTTTCCTATGGCTTATACTATTTAAAGATGTTAATCTGTGTTCTGTTTGTATTTCCCTCATCTAGAGTGCTGACCAGATCTCTGCATTGTGTCGAAGTATGCAGGAAGTTAACAAGGACCTGATGGATGGGCAAAATGACAGCTCAGGAACACTGCGGAGACCACTTTCCCGACATTTGTCAGATGCAGATAGGCTTCGAAAAGTTATTCAAGAACTTGCTGACACTGAAAGATCTTATGTTAAGGTAAATTAAATGTTGTCTATATTTTAATCATTGATACATATTCTTCATATGTTCTTATTTATCACTGAATGATGTAATGCAGTTACTTCACTTAAGCTGAACAGAACCAATATGAATATAAACTATGGGCATATGGAAAAATCATTAATTAATTAATCACTCGGCTTATTAATTCATTTATAAATGTATTAATTTATGACCAGCTTGGCGGCATCTGCTACCATTATAACTTTTTAGAAAATTGGAAGCAACATGATGCTATACCAAAAGACAAGTCTGCTGAGTTGAGCAATGACCAACATGTAAAGTAGAGTGATTATAAATTGAAGAGAACTGATTAATTTGTGATATTTTTAGCTGTATTTTAGCTGTATAGCTATTGGTGTGGAACCAGATTTTGGNAGNAAGGGCAAAACAGGTTCAGTTGTAGACCTGGTCAAAACNAAACACTGAACTGCAAGGGGTGCAAGCTTATACTGTTAAGAAATAGAATTCGAGTTGAGAGGTGTGCAGTTTGTGAGAGCTTTGTGCAAAAGCAAAGTGTTTTCTCTGCATGCAATAAAATAA
Organism: Platyplectrum ornatum; assembly: GCA_016617825.1. NCBI lineage: Eukaryota > Metazoa > Chordata > Amphibia > Anura > Limnodynastidae > Platyplectrum > Platyplectrum ornatum. Next base: position 20,535 of record JABWIB010001457.1, on the reverse strand, counting down.
AAATCCATATGCACCCCTCACATTACACCCTGGTTTTGCTGAGGTCTACACTGNCACCTAAGAAAAAGTGCAACTCTGCATCTGGCTATACCACTAGTCATTGGACAGAAATGGTAGGAGTATGAGTAATATTGGTGATTTTTAATGCTAGTTAAACAGAACACTAGTGTTTGGTAATGAATACAAAAAAAACCCAATTGTTATGCTAAGTTACATGTTAGAANAATTTTGTCTCAGTAATTAATTGTGTTTACCCGCTTTATTTATAGGATTTAAGTTGCCTCTTTGAATTATACTTGGAACCTTTACAAAATGAAATATTCCTGACTCAGGATGAGGTAATTCAGTTACCTGTGTTNCTATGAACACTGTGTTTCTACTATTAACATTAATGCATATATGTATTTGTGTGTATGTGTATTCTATAAGGGCTGTTAGCTGGGTAACAGAAGAGTAATGATAATATAATTTAATAGAAATAAATATATACTCAAAATGTCTCAAAATTAAAGTTCACAGACTTCCAGGGGGGCAGTCAAATTTATATCTGTAGTTCTGGCTTATTAATATCTCTCCTGTTTTGCCAGCACTTCCTCTTCACATCGCTTGGAAGTCCTTCTTCCCCTTTTTCTTTCCATCTTCTGTCCTTTCTTCTCATTTTTCTATTTCTTCTTGTTCTTGTCCTCCCCCTAGACAGGGGGTCTGACTGACAGACACATATATAATCATGCCTGGAGCACTGTGCAAATGCCTCNATTACATTTGTGCCAGTGAGTCACGGAGGATCCGGAGAGTCANAGGATCGGGGGAGGATTCAGTTCAGTGCTGTGTAACTGACGTGGTTCCCAAGTTTTTTTTTTCTAGTAAAAACAGGTCCAAATGACTCTTTGAATGATTTAAGGTTGCCTACCCCTACCCCTGCCCTAGACCTTAGACCTCGCAGAGTCTGCTCCTCATCTTCACTTTCCTGTCAATTATCTTAGCTCTGAGAACCTTCTGTCAGGACTATTACCTAGGGTTCCTGCAGTATACTTGGTAACCATTTACCTGATGATGGTGGACGCTTCCACTTCGCATTGTTTATTTTTATGTACACTATNTGATTCCATTTTTTGACTTGTTGTTTGTGGTTTCCAAAGGCTTATCAAATATAGAAAAAAAATAATAATGACATTTCAGCTTCAATGTTCATATTCCAGATTTATTAATGAAGAGATGGTGTGTTTTTCTTATCCATCATATTAAATGCAATACTAGTACTATAATGAAGTAGCATAGCTGTATATTGTGATTTGTTTTTGCCTTTTTTCTCATTTCTTAAAATGACATTTGTATTCTATTTAGATGGATTCTCTGTTTGGCAGTCTGCCTGAAATGCTTGATTTCCAGAAGGTGTTCCTACAAACTCTGGAAGATGGCATTTCAAGTTCTGCTGACTTCAACATACTTGAAACGCCTTCACAATTTCGGGTGAGTTCTCTCCTGACTGTCATTATTCACAATAGCAGAATAATGTGGTTTATACCCTGTCAATGCAAATGTACATGTTATGCAAGCCTAGTTATTTCATATTGGAGTATAAGAAATCTTACAGGTTTCATTGTAACGTATTTATATACTGTTAGAAGTGTAATTATAAGAACTCCATGATAAAATAATGTTGCTGGGTTTAATTAATATGCAGTATCAGACACTTATGGTGATCTCAAATATATGACTTTTATACACTCATACATTTTATGGAAATGAATATTATAAACGTAAACTACAGAGGAACTAAAACTATGACTACCAGAATGCCANCAGTAGCATAAATGTACAGCAAAAGAACAGAACAAATATTATGCCCAGTATTGGGTAACAAAAAATAACAATAATAGTTTTTATATATTTTTTTTATATAAATGTCCTTGTTTTTCAGAAACTGCTCTTCTCTCTTGGAGGCTCGTTTCTTTATTATGCAGATCACTTTAAACTGTACAGTGGATTCTGTGCAAACCACATAAAAGTGCAAAAAGTTCTAGAAAGAGGTAATTGAATATATAAGTTGTCATACTCTTTAAGTATAAATATCATTAATATATTAGCTCATGCTATATGTATTTTTTCCACAGCTAGAACAGACCCTGCTTTTATGGATTTCCTGGATGCCAGAAACCCCACAAAACAGCACTCCTTTACTTTAGAGTCATACCTTATTAAACCTGTGCAGAGGGTGCTGAAATACCCTCTATTGTTGAAAGAGCTGGTATCTTTAACCGACAACGAAAGTGAAGAGCATTACCACCTGACAGGTATATTTATGTCTAATGTTAAGTAATGACCACCAGTAATTTAGGCCCAAGTCCACACAGGGGGGAAATTTGCTAAAGGGCGTGTTTGAATTCTCGACGAAAGTTGGCGTGTTTGCATGCAAGTCTGGTTTTGAATCATTTACTAAAGGGCGCGATTGTGAAATCTCGCCCAAAAATTTCTTGCCATAAACTCGCTCAAGAATTCTCTCTGTGGCGAGAATTTGGCAGAAGCACATAGAGGCTATAGTATTTACTGAGCAGTCCAACAGTGACTCTCCCANTATAATAAATAAATTTAAAAAAAGGTTCCAAATCAGAATTATGATTGATCACTGAATAGTGGTGTGTTAACGCTTACTTAAACATGGGTTAGCTCTTGCCGGCGTCCATGTGTTCTGAGCGATCGTTATAGTCCTCCTTTTGAGCTTTTCGCTGTCTCCAAGAAACTCTCTTCAGGATCTCACGTTTTTTCCTCTCCCAAAGATAGATAGATATAATCAGGGGTAAAATCTTTACTGCAATTCCTATGATAATATCCACTTATACATAAAGTAGTCTGGGGTCAGCTCCCTTCTCCAAACGACTTCACAGTTAATCGGCCATCTCTCCCTAAACACTGCAAGGAAGCATGCTTTCAATTCTTATGGATATTATAAGAATTACAGTAAAGATTTTGTGTCTATAAGCAATAAAACCACAGTCTGCGGCACTGGTGAAAATAGACTTATTATAAATACAGAAGATGCACAGGAAAAAGTGTGTCCCGCTCTCTNCCCGGCAAATGTTGGGAGGTATGAGGCTCTCCTCTTTAATTAGGAGATAGTGGACTAATCAATTAACACAGCTCAAATAATTAACTTTAACAAAGATAAATGGACATCTCGGTGTCCTGCCTTTATTATGGCTTGCCTATTACCTCGCTAGCTGCTCATGGTCTGTTAACTATGAATAACAGTATTGTATTGTATTGTTTTTACTTGACTGGAGATTATTTTCACATTCTTTGAATGGCCAGGTATATGGTTTTTCATTGCAAGTTTGATACTTCAGTGCATTAACCATCTAGTAATGTGATCAGATTACCCACTACCCACTACCCACAACTTGCTAANTACAAAAGGGTGTCTGCTCTGGTATTATTTACTTCTTTTTACTATGAATATGTTTTGAATGATAGAGACTAGGGATCTGATTCAGCACTGCTCATCCGTCTTCCTTGCGCAGATCAACACATTGCACAGATCAGCAATTAAGGACATAGATTCGGGGACAAAGCCCGCATGTGTGTCCTTAAGCATCCATGTTATCTAAATGAGAAAAGGGGTTGTTCCTCACCCATTTTCTCATTTGCATCTCATACTTTAGCAGGGATTAGCCCTGCTAATTGGTGTGTAGCTTACATCATGTCCTGAAGCAGGTATATGCCCAGTGGACACTTACCTGCTTCATTAAGTGTCTAAATGTGTTAAAAATGTATATATATAGTAAAATTATTAAAAAAAACAAAACAAAACAGATTTATTGTGTTTTTATGTTAACCAAAAAATGTTATAAATATGTGNGTGGCATACGCACATATCTATGAATCAGGTCCTGTATAGTATTACCAAGGAGCACTTGTTGGTATTTTGGTAGAGAGAGAAATTGTTTTGGGGCCTTTTTGTACTTTAGTCATATGGATACCTTCAATATTTTCAATATTCCCTTTTAATCTTGCTTCAACTCTTTAGAAAATAATAATGTTTATATAAATAACTGTGTCACTATTTTTCTTAAGGCTCTAGTTATTAACATACAATAATAAATAACAATGTGCATTGTCTGCTTGATGCTTATGATGTTTGATTTGTTTTACGGTTATAAAAAAAACTTCTGACATAAAACCTTTAAGATTTAACCATTGAATGATTTGTTATATATAATGTTAGTAAATAATACAAATACATAGCATGGTTTGTGTGATAAAATGAAATGAGTTTTGAGATTTTTTTTTACATTATTGCTATATATATTTCCTAAATATTAGAAGCATTAAAGGCNATGGAGAAAGTAGCTAGTCACATCAATGAAATGCAGAAAATCTATGAAGACTATGGAACAGTGTTTGATCAGCTAGTTGCAGAGCAGAGTGGAGCAGAAAAAGAGGTAAGACAAAGCATTATTTTTATGTTTGCGCAGTTTGTTTGTTTTTTTTTAGAANTTTTTTTATGAAATGGGCTGCGTGTTGTTATAGGTCACAGAGCTTTCCATGGGGGAACTTTTGGTATATTCTACAGTCACCTGGCTGAATATTTTCCCCTCTCTTGGCAAAACAAGAAAAGAGCTAGAACTCACAGTGTTTGGTAAGTTGTATAAAACATTAAGAATGAATTACTTTAATTTACAAATCTCTCCAAAATTTAGAAATAAATAAGCGATATCCCAGGAAATTTATTGCAGCTTTTNCATTTGCATCCCATAGAGGTGTATATAAAAATATGGAAATTCTGGATACCATAATTGCTCCTACACTGAGAACAGGAGTTGAGTACAAATGGTAGGCCAGGATTATATAATGCAACAGAATACATTACATACAGTGGTACAAGGTGGCAATATACAAAAACCACTGAAAACAGAACAGAGGAAACCAGAGTTAGGATACAAAAATACAATACCCTGGACAATGTAGCAGTAGAACAGCTAGTGCAATACAGTCCTATTTTTTTATAATCTGTCCAGGTTCCAGCTCAAAAATGAATCAGNAAGATTCATGGCAGACCCTGTATGTCCACAATTACAGGGCATACAAAGAATATCCGCATAGGAAGAAGTCTTGATAAAATGTCAAAAGACAGGTTCAAGACTTCTTATTTTGCTATTAAATAGNAGGTTCTACACAGCAAAAATATATTACACATTAAATGATATAATAAATAAATAAGCTAACATATAAATAATTACTAAAGCTGAAATTGTATCTAGTTTCTGAGTAAAAAATACTTGCTTACAATATCAAATACTTATATATATAATATATGAAATATTCTTTATTTTGTACCACATTATTGTAAAAGCCGTAATTATCATTGCTTAATTTGTGACACACTTTGTAGAAATTATAGTTTGTTCTATAGTTAGTAGTATTCTAACCTGTGGCAGTACTNCCGCTGGTTCAGGCTTTGCATAGTATCGGGCCCTTGAAGGAACAAGGGCCCAAGGCAACCANAAGACCAGCTTTTAATAAAAATAAATCCGCCTGCAGCGACTCCACTCCTCACAGGGTGGGGGGAGTCAACCCCAATACATTACAGAGAAGGGTGGGGGGGATTCATCCCCAATACATTACAGAAAAGGGTAGGATGGGAGCCATCCCCAATACATTACAGAAAAGGGTAGGATGGGAGCCATCCCCAATACATTACAGAAAAGGGTAGGATGGGAGCCATCCCCAATACTTTACAGAAAAGGGTGGGGGGGGGAGTGTCATCCCCAATACATTACAGAAAAGCGTGGGGGAGTCATCCCCAATACATTACAGAAAAAATTATATAAAAATCAAAAGCCAATAAACATGGCCCTTTATTTTCAACAAAAAGGAGCACTTGAAAGGTTCTTGGTCCCCCTAGTAAACAAAATAGACACAGTAACGAATTCATTATATTAACAATTTATTGACCATATTATTAACAATTATATAACAATTTGACATTCCTTGGTGTTACAGTATCACTGTGCTATCTTTTTGCTCCAGACACACCCACTATTTTATTTTTGCAGGAGTTAAAACCTTGAATGAATTATTGGTGTAAAGAGAGTATTAAGTGGTGTAGTTATCTAAGGAACTAATTAAATGTTAATGAAGTAGATGCACAATATATGTTAATCTTTAAAGTGGAATAACACATGACACCAGATAAACACTGTGGACTAGATCCAGACTTTTACATACTATTGACTTACATACTATTGGCTTACTTATAACTTACGACTTGCAGGGGAGGTAAAATTAATGTTATTGTTTGTATGCATGGACAATACTTTATTTTTGTGTTTTGCATTCTCCCTGCATGCATTTTACCTCCTCTGCAATTCAACATGGTTTTGCCCACTCATAGTATGAAAAGTCTGGATCTGGTCCTATGGTTTTAGATGGCAAATTTGTTGACAAAACAGAAAGCAATGAAATAATGGTCAAATAATCTTGAAACTGCTTTATACCTTTATATGCTGTATATCCAAATATCATTATTTTACTTTGTGTTTCCTTTTCAGTATTTAGGAGGGCAATCATTTTAGTGCACAAAGAAAATTTAAAGCTGAAAAAGAAAACTGTAAGTTTTAGTTATATCACAATTCATTACATTAACCATACTATATAAATCAACACACACGTACGTACACCTTGCCATATAAAACAACACATGTATTCCATATAAAATAACACACACTGCATACACCATACATAAACAATGTATAATTGTGTTTTTTCAAGACCGAAATATGCTTTATGCCAACACACTGCTGACACTCTTCTAGTGAGGAGGTGTCCTGTAATTGTCCTTGACCAGTACTGCATACACTCACTGTTCAAGTGTTCCACTCACTATTCCAGACATTACATACACCATACCCAAATGCACCAGAACATATTCACGTGGTGAGGATTTCAAGAAGTCTTGCTGTTTTGGTGCCCCTTCCCACCTCTGGCACAAAAATTTAGCTTTTGCTCATGTAACAAAAATTCTCCACACTGATTACCGCATTTTTGGACTATAAGGTGCAACCTAATAGCCTTACATTTTTGCAAAAATAGGCCATGCGCCTTATAATCAGGTGCGCCTTAAGTGTGCACTGAGTTCCATAATCTCTAAGAATGTTGTTGTGCGAATTTGGTAAGCGCTCCACTTGATTGACTGTCGGACCATTTCCTGCACCGGGACAGCGGGACCTATTATGTACACTGCGATGACTCCAGAAAATGGCACCAGTGTAGAGACATGCTTACGAGGCACAATTCAAACTGTAGACTCTCAGTTATGCGGTTGCAAATGAGAACAGAGCAGCTGCGAAAGAATTCAACATCAATTAATCCATGATTCGGAAGTGGAAAACAAGGAAATGAACTGCACCAAGTTAAGAAGATAAAAAAAGAGTTTCAGCCGGAACAAAGCGAAGTGGCCACAGTTAGAAGACCAACTTGAACAATGGATTATTGAACAAAGAACAGCTAGGAGAAGTGCTCTACAGTCACCAATAATGATAGCAAAAGACATGGAGTTCAAACACGTTCAAGGAGGTCCACCTTGGGGCTTTCTTTTATGAAAAGGCGTCCTCTCTCCATCCACGCAAGGACTACTGTGGCGCAGCAACTGCCAGAAGATTACAAAGAATAACTGGCCATCTTCCGGCCTACTGCAGTAAAAAGATTACCAGCAAAAAGATCCAGCCCAACCACATCACCAACATGGACGAGGTCCCCCTCACTTTTGACATCCCTGTGAACCATACTGTGCATAAAAAGGGGAGCAGCACAGCACACAAAAAATGAGAGAGTGGCTGAGAGAGGTATATGTATTTTTTCCATGCATCACCGTCCCTGTTGATCTGCAACTCCATGCGCTCCTATCTCACAGATGCTGTGAAAAACCAAGTGAGGCAAATTAATTCGGAGCTTGCCATTATTTCAGGAGGAACAAAAGAACTCCAACCGCTGGACATTGGAGTAAACAGGGTGTTCAAAGTGAAGTTTCGAGCAGCATGGGAGCGATGGATGACGGATGGTGAACATACCTTTACTAACACTGAAAGGCATCTTTGAGAGAGTTATGTCACCATATGTGAATGGATCATGGATGCATGGGCTAAGGTATCAGCCATAACTGTCCGACCTTTTGTGAAAGCCGACATCCTTGGTGAACAGCCACTTGGGAACGAGACTGACTCCGACAATGATGAGAGGGAACCCAGCATGTTTGACAGCGAAATTGCCAAGCTGTTCAATTCAGACACAGTAGATGAGGATATGGAGAAATCCTAACCACCTAGCGCTACGCTGGGAAGGTCGCCTCCCTGGATCGTGGAGCACCAATTCAAAACCAATATCAAGTACAGGTCTAATGAATTGTAGAAAAAAGACCCAGAGTAACGGCGCCCTTTCCCATAAAATATAAATAATAAAAATGAACAATAACAATAAAATAGCACACAA
>JABWIB010001456.1:64809-79958 GCA_016617825.1 Platyplectrum ornatum | reverse complement strand
GGGGTAAAATGAATGTTAGTGTTTGCATGTAGGGAAAATGCTTTATTTTTGCATTTTACACACAGATATTGACCAGCGTTACTGTTACACTGTTATTAGTAATACTGTTTGAAACTAATGAAATTGATCCCCCCTACAATTCAACATGGTTTGCAGACTCTTGTGTAGGTTGTGAATAAGTCAGTAGTGTCTGAATCTGGTGCTCTGTGTCATCCATGATTCTTTATCAACATCACTTCACTGTAAGCACAATGATTTAATCTCTCTTGCTATGTCTTTCCACACACATTTTATGGTGTTCCATGCCTGGCATGCTTCCCTCACCTCCTCTTCCATCTGGGTCTACTATGGCTTCTCTGAGATGAAGCCTAACTACTAACTACTAGAAGAAGCCTACTAGAAGACTAACTACTCCTTTCTGCAAGGCTTTTCCCCTCATTACACAAACCCAGGGCTTCCTCTCTCCTAGAATCTGCTTCTCCCCTTAGTCTGGAACAGCGTCTCTGGCCCCGTTCTCCTCCATCCTCCAACAGCCTCCTAAATGCTGTGGTACCAGGGCACAAGTGTGTGTTTCCCAGCCCTAAAAATAAAATTCTGGATTTTCAACTAGTGAACCGAAACTTTCTTAAATTTCAAAGATTGTGAATTTCAAACTTCGTTTAAGATATGCCATACTCAATAATCTTGGGTGAAATGTTTTGATAGAAAAAGTGACATAAGAAGTCAAATGCATTACAATAAATTTGTTTTCTCCCTGAGAATTGAAAACCTTTAAGATGCTGAATAAAAAACTGATACCACTGCTTATCTGTCTGAAAGCTAGCAGTGTTAGAAAACCTGGTAATTGAAAAATGGATAGCATTTGTATTTGAAGCTTTTTATATAACCTTTGAAGTGTAAGCCTTTTGGGGAATAAATTGCTTTTTGTAACAAGAACAATGTCAGATTTCACATTTGGAAAGCATGCACTTAATTCATTTTCAGTCGGAAAAACTCATGTTGTCTTGTTGGGGAAAACATTGCAAAATGGATTAAGCTTCACCCTGGAGAGATGATAACCTAATATAAATAACTACAGACTGGTCTTTATTAGTTACTGAGCAAATATAGCCAGCTAGGACAGGCAACCTTCAGTGATGATTGATCAACATTATTGTCTCTTGAGAGTAACTTTGGGGTATTTTAAATATTAAAGCTCATCCAGATGAAGGCAAAGCAGTTTAAACTAAAAGTAACAGGAAATATATCTTACTTAGAGACACTGCACACAGATACACTGAGAAAGACTGAAATAGTAAATTATGTGGTTTTGCCAGTCTATAAATCACAATAAAATTTGAAAAAAATATGCAGCTAGCAGCTATTTATTATTATAAATATTATTAATATTATTCATTAGTTCAGACACTTTACAGGGCACTACAGATAGATTATTTATGCTTGCATCCTGACCCCTATCATTACATAAAGAAATTTGCCATTTATATTAATAAGAAACAGTTTTTTTTTCTTTTATGCTAACTATGCAATAGCACCAACTTATTACTTGCATTTATAAATGTTATTGTGCCTAGGGTGTAAAATCCAAACAAGATAAACAAGTACTAAGGGAATATAGTATAAATAAGCAAGGCTGAGGATCACACTAGCAGAGCTATTTCGTTGCCTTTGGATAACTGCTTAATAACTTCAACTAAACTCTTGACGATTAATGCCCCCCACCCATCACTTAACCAAAACCTATAATAAGTTCACAGACAGCTTAAATACAAGACATATACAAGTTTATTCTTCAAATTGAAGATTGTTTTGAGTATACAATTTAGGACACAGAAAAGGTGGCATAAGAAGTAAGGTCCACCTCTGGATTCTTAAAGCAAAAGCAGTGGTTGTTGATAAAGGCTCCAAACGCATTGAACCCGACTCTTGGGTCCATATCTTTTAATTGAGCACCTCCCAATGTTGAAGGAGGTAGATCACGACTAGCCAATTGACTTTTAACTTTACATGTGCGTCTCTGATGAACAGGTATTTGCCATACAATTACTGTAATTCTATGTTCCCCCATCTCTACCACTAACCTATGCCCCAACTGAAAGAAAAAAATACATATTAAAACCAAGGTGAACAATATTCAGTTGCAAAATATTTAAAAGATAGAATAGTGAAAAGTCAATGAAAATCTTAGAAAATGTTAGTAGTAGGGTTCGGGGGTAGCACCGCCACAAATATTAGAGGCACAATACCCCATATACTTATAACCAAGGGCTATTGGCATTGAGAGGATATATTTTCCATTAGATAATATAAAGTGTGCACTCTGTTTATTCATCTGAAAACAAAAATACATAGCAAAGAGGAGGAGAAAAGATGGCAGACACTGTCCCCTGACCTAGCTACTCCCTAAGACTATATATGTATAACACAACGTTAGCTGTATGCTGATCAAATAAAGAAAGAGGCACTACTCTATGGTTTATAGCCCCTGCTGCCTGTGCAGCACTCGGTTTTCCCAACAGGACTTTAAGGTTGTTGGTACATTAGATAAAATTAAAGCTCTATATTAACTATGTTCCATTTCAGGTTCCATGACATAACCCCATATTTTATGTGACATAACAGATTGCCATTTAGAGCTGATCCCAGTTCTGCTAGCACCCTACATTTTTTTTAAATCTATGCCTCATGAAATATAACGACATTTACAATATAACTGCGCTGCTACAATAGTTGGTCTGTTTTCCAACTCTGTATTTTTCTAGCAAAGGCTGTATTATTTCATGTTGAATGAAATTAACCAGTTATTGAGCTATTGCATTTTTAGATCATTTTATCGGTCAGCCAGGAAAATAGACATACAGTACCATTTACTTTACTAACATGATCGTAAAGTGTGTGGCCAGTCTAGGTTTGTTGAAAGATCATCCACCTCCATTAATATTTCTTAAGTGGGGTTAGGGGGTTATTATTTCAAATAATGTGTAACAAGGAACAGTAAAGAACTGTATTCTTTAGTGCTAGGGGTGCATGATGGAATAATATTACCTGCTGCTAAGTTAATTGATTTTTAATTATATTAAACATCAGGTTCTTGTGTTCTTTCATATTACAGATCCATTACATATGTAGGGTCTCTGCATATGCTGTTAACAGAGTAAAAATAAAATAACTTTAGTGCTGAGAACAGCCAGCTCTGTAGCAATGCACATGGTAATACATACCCTTTCAATAATAATTAGCAGTGTATACAGTATTGCAGCAAGGGGCAAAAAACAGAAATGTTTAATTATCACATCCTATAACCTTCTTAATTTAAGACACTTATTCAGAATTATTCTATGTCTTATTTCTGTATGTAAATATTAATTTATTTCCTTGATGAAAGTACAACATAAAGACACATATTGGCTCAATAAAAAGTATAAAACATAACCCACCAAGTATAAATTCTTAGCTATCACACAATTTAAGGGAAAACATATTGTCATGAACATGTAATGAAACATCCCCGGATTCAGAGTAAAAGGCGGCCACAGTGAGCAGACGCTTGGTTCGTGCTATTCAGAACCTGCATGTTTCTGAAGAAACACAGGGAGAGGGGCATTCGATATGCCCCTCATCCCTGTGCTCAAATTGCTAGTGTAGAGGCTATGGCTGCTCTGCCAAGTGTTTCTATGGAGCGATCGCTGCACACATACTGTAAAAGTCGGCTACTATTGCTGACTTTTATGAATAGTTAAAAAATAAACTAACATATTTGTAAATAAGTTAAAAAAACAAAAACACATGCTTTAATATTATCTTTAATGTTAATATATACTTTTGTTAACATATATCACCTGCTTCCTAGCCTTGCAGCTAACTTGCACCTTCGCTATTTTCAAAAGAGGTGCCTTTCCCATGTGAATTGGCCCAAGTCAGCCTTCATCTCCTAGTGGCAAGATGGCCACCCAAACTCAAGATGGCACGCGGCTGAAAAAAAAATTCCAATCAAACTCCACTTGTTGGCAAACTTCTGCTGTTTTGGTATCTTTTTTAATCCTTAAACTGTCTTCTTTTATGTGATATTTAATTTTTTATAAAAATGTTTATAGACATAATAAAATGAACACATCGGAAAAAAAATTTACACCAAAGCAAAAAGAAAAATTCATATGAATTGAAAATTCTTTAGCAACTGTACTTACTGTACATAAGTAAGTAAGAGACGCAGGTCATTTGAGATAGCAGATCATTATGACATAATAGATTTTTTTTCAATGTCTAAAAAACAATAGTATTTTAATTTTGATAAATAATATAGATTTAGCAAGTGTTTTTTTTACAATTATTTTTTATATGAATTGATAAAATAAAATGACACATGCAAAAACCCATTAAAATCCTAGTTAAAGGCAGAGACTGTGGTTGTAGAAATTGCGCTTCTGACTCTAGGGACAAACGCTGCCATTTTTCCTGCATCCAATCCAGAGGTGTGTGCTTCTGCTCAAACAGGCACTTCTGGATAGGACAAGTGCTGCGTTAGAAATCCTCTTGCACTTAAAACTCTGGATCAGCCCCCAGATCTGTAAGCACACAATGAAGAATATTTTATTTCATTTATTGAAAAAACATAAATGCAAAACCAGTGAAGGAAGTGGCCTCACATCGCAAAGTAACTGCTATAACACATACGTTTGCATGTTTAAATGGGTGCACCTTTTCTGTGGGTGCTACCCAGAGTTGCAAAAGTCGCAGCTATGCATAAGACACAAGCAGTGATAGCAGTGGATTTGTACATCTGCTGTCTGTATCTGTCCTTTTGCCTTTCAGCGGTGTTTCGATGTAAATTATGCGTGTTCCTGTTTGCTGTTTAAATAGCCAAAGTACTGTGATATGGACATTTAGAAGAGGTGATATGGACATTTAGAATTGGCAGTATGGAAACATTAAAAATAATTAACGCGAATGGGGATTTAATGTATTTTTTTTAATGAAAGCAGCGAGAGAAGTGACAGTATACCATTTCATATGCTGCCCAACTATGAGCTCTGAGCCAAAGTAAAATCACAATGTGCAAAATACTTTCCAATTACACTGCTGTAAAGCAACAAATCTGAGAATTTTCTAATATCAGGTTATTTATATTACTCTGCCCTACACATCACTGGTAAAATGAGGTTAATCATTTGTCCTTATACCATCAATGACACTAGAGTATACAATAACATGATAGAAAAAACAAGCTAACAAATAATTATTTTATAACCTATATAAATGTATGTATAAAATGTATGTTTGTATTTATGTGTTTTTTGTGTACACTCTCGTCTGAAATCTAGTGTTTAGTATTAAGCTAAAACATAACATAAGACTGACAACTATATTTCCTTTGGCTAAAATGCTAAATTATAATGAATAAAAAAAAAAAAATAAGTCTCTTCGCCAAGTTACAATGATCATAGCAACAATGAAAAAATGTGCCAAATATGATAAAATTAGTTTAAGTATTAAATAGTCCTACAGACCCTATTGTCCCCAGGGTTGAGTTAAACTTTTCTTATCAACTGCTTTTTTTCTTTCTTTTCTTTTCATTTATGGTGCCCTAGACGGCATCCACGCATCGCCCGCAGTACTGGAATGCCAACCTGGCACTCTAGCACAGAGCAGAGCCAGCAGTGGTATAATCTACTAATGTCTTCTTTTCATTTCAGCCCTCCCTGAGAGACTCAGTGGCAGATTGTAGACTCAATTACTCTCATGTCAGGTGATTATCCTAAGTCTTAATGTAATCTTCCATTCACACATACCATATTTCAATTACGGCAGCTATGAAACAAGCTGTGTATTCAAATCACCAATCACCTTATCACTGCTGAACAATGTCAACTGTAAAAAACGCCAGCTGAAGGCAATTACACATGTGTTCAGAACCGATTATGATTACTCTCTGTGGTATTTGTGATGAGCTGGGGAATGTTCTGAAAATTTAATTTAATGACAATATGCTTGCTGTACAATCCATAATACCTTCTGAATCCAGCATGGGCCTATTAAAACTGATAGGAGCATATTATCACCAAACTAAAAAGCAGGACTGGGATGGTTACTGGATGTCTCTACAGGGAATGATAGGTAATTTATCCACATATTTCTAACAGCAAAAGCAGACAGCTTCCAATTCCAGCTGTACTCTGAAGGTGGTCCCTCCTTCCCAATCCTGCACGATACCTTAAAGGTGTTTTACTGTAACAGCTCTGGAAGTCGGCGACATCTACAACTGCTTTATGTTCTTAACTTTTGTGACCTTATTATGCAGCTATTTTGTTTATTAAGACAATGATTCCTCCCTTCAGCAGATCTAGACACCACAGGGGAAGGACATTGTTATGAAAAAAAAGATTATGACATACATACAGTGTGACATTAACGCATTGTCATTAAAGGTTGCACAGAGGTCCTTTATAATTGTCTCCACTGGCTTGTACACCTATTGCTTCACCACTAAAACAGTTTGCCTTTTTAATCACATCTACTGTGATCTGGGCAGCCTTACATTTGTAATGAGCCTAAGGGCTGCAAATGGAGAGTGATTTACACAACATCTATCAGAATTTAAATGTCCCCTTAGCTCCCACAATTTGATTGATTCAATAAATCATACCTTTCCATTTGTCTCTTAACCCCTTTGTTGATATATTAAATTGTATGCTTGTTAGATCTGAGCTATTTCCTTGTGCTTTATGTAATTGTCCATTATTTCGTTTTTATCATGATTCCCTTGTTGCACATCACTATATAATATTTTATAAAGAATAGGAATTCAATAAACAAATATAATAACAACAATAATAATACTTTTATAGTTAAATTTTCTAAGAGATAAAGAGACGGTGACACTTGTTCACTTCTGTACATGCAGTACAGCAATTATTGCTCATACAATAAAATAATTAATACATTTTAATTAAAATACCTAATGAATTTGTATTATGATACACAAAAATATTTTATTTCCTTTATTTCCTCCAATGGTAAAATTTTAATTATACAAGAGAGTACATGTGTACAAGGAGGGACTCCAAACTGTCACCCGTAAAACCTCTAAAGCTAAAGATGGGCATACACCATAAGTGGGCAAAACAATGTTGAATTGCAGGGGAGCCAAATTGAATTAATTGCAATCAGTATTACAGGTGACAGATGATGTTTTCTAGCACAAGTCTAATAGCAGTGTAACAGTAATACTGCATACCTCCCAACTGCTTTAATGGGACTGTACACTGTCCCTCCGCCTCCCAATTTGTCCCGCTAAGGGGACAAACTTTGTTCTTAATAGGGGGCGAGAATGGGTGTGCCGGGGGAGGAGTCAGACCGTGCAAGTTGGGAGGTATGACACTTGTAAGTATCTGTGTGCAAAAATAAAGTACTCTATTCTCCCTGCATGCAAACACTGACATTCATTTTATTTCCCCTGCAATTCAACATGGTTTTACCCACTCTTGAAAAATCTTTCGATTGGAACAATTTATCTTATTGTGTATGCCCAGCTTTACTCTTTAAATACTGAGGACCAGACCTGCATGTTTAAACTTAATAGCGGAGTTCTTTCCCCTCTCTGCCCCCATTAGAGAGGGAGTTTTGATCAGTTACCTGCTCTGGACACTGATCTGCATGATGACCCCGTGTTTAGTACATGGATTTGCCATTCGGATGCAATTGTCCTGCCCTTCAAACAACGTTTTGTACATTTGAGTTTACTAATGTAACACCTGTTGCACACATGCACAGATATAACAAGTTAGGGGACTTAGGATCCAGTACAGGGGCTCAACATGAAAACTGAAAAAAATCACCCATATTCTCGTCTTCCAATAAGGACAGAGCAGAAGATGGAAGTTATGGAAGGGGGAGGCATTTTATGTTAGCAAGGACCAGCTTCAGCTCTTATATACTATGCAGACTCTTGCACTGTCCTAAAATGTTACCGTAGGGGAGCTTGTTATGGGTATAATACATACTATAGAGTATTTTGACCTTGTCAACTTTTGTACCTGTGTGTCATGACAGGCCATTGTATCCAATAGGGGTACTTCTCAAAAATGTAAAGCGGCTCTCTGAAGAAGCCATTCCTGGCCAAGATCTGTGCATTGGAGCAAGCAACTGATGAGTAAAAAACAAGCCCAATCATATCTAGATAAGCCCTCTGCACACATACAGTACTTTGGGCTAATAACAGCATGTTATATGTATATATATATATATATATATATATATATATATATATATATACACACATNACACATATATACACATATATACTGCTCACCCCCTCTGTTATTAGCCCAAAGTAGCATGACCCGCGGCAAGTGAAAAGAAAAACGGGACTACAAATTATAAGCCCAATTTTTACAAGCGGACTTGGCAACTATGATTGGAGCTTACCCATAAATCCATAAATACCGTACTTAAAGAAGTTATTGGCTTAGAACAAAAGCAAACCTAAATGAACTCCTGCACTATCAATACAAACATGTTCTTTTTAGGTGCTGAAAAATTTTCATTGGGCTATTCATTTAAACAGGTCAGTAATCCAGGTAGGATGTTGGCCAGGGCTCAACATGCCACTATTTTAATCCATTCCATTAAATGCTCCTCTTGCTTAACAAAGAGATTGAGTCTCTGTATTTTGAGATTACCACTGAGCACTATATAACCTCTGCCTCCATCACTACAAAAGGCTAAACTCTTCCAGAAACTCCCTAAAAGAGCATAATGCCTTGTGTCATGTAATTTCCCATGCATTGACAGAAATAAGAATAAGTATTCTATTACAAGATTTTATGAACTTTACAGTTCTCCTCAAAGTAGGCTAGAACCAAGCCCAATTCCTGAGTTGTCTCCCTAACCAGATCTGTCAGTATAGATAACTGGATCTGGGCTGGGACCGGACTGGAATAAATGGATCTGGGCTGGGACCGGACTGGAATCGCTGGAACTGGACTGGGACTGGATTGGACAATTGGATTTGGACTGGCACCATATTGAATACCTGGATCTAGGATGGGACTGGTCTAGATAACTGGATCCAGGCTGGGACCGGACTCGATAACTGGATACACAATCAAACAGTTCTGTTATAAGAACAGTCAATTTTTGATAGAATGTTGTTAAAAGCCTTTACAGTCAATGCAGAGTCCACCATATTTCTAATGTACAAAAAAGAATCCTGCTCCAACAGGAAAGGAGAATGGATGGATTCTCAAGAAGGAAGAGTAAGTATGTGCTTTTTCTGGCACAAGGTCTATAGACTCTCAACACTCTCGACCCAGAACAGAAATATAGACAAGGTCTATAGACTCTCAACACTCTCGACCAAGAACAGAAATGTGATGCTTTGGGAATGATAAGAAATTCAGAATGCAGAACCCGCATGGTAATCATTAGTGGACGAGCGCGGTGGGTGATACTGCTATTGGAGATGCGACTGCATAATGTAGTTATGTGTATTTGTGTGTGGGACTGCAGTTATGTGTATTTGTGTGTGGGACTGCAGTTGTGTGTATTTGTGTGTGGCACTGCAGTTGTGTGTATTTGTATGTGAGATAGCAGTTGAGTTGTTTTACAGTACTTGGACTAGAGTAGTGCAGGGGAGTGAACTTCCCTGACACTCCTCTCTCTTAGGCTATTAGACCCCAGCCTTAAGTTATTCGTGCTGATCAGCAAGTCCTGCATTCCATTATTATTGGTTATAATAATGCTTATAAACAGGACAGGGCAGAAAGCAGGATAATATGTAAGAGCCTAAACCAGCCCTTACTGTACTATTAACAGCCCGCCCCCCCCATGCATACTTTCAGTGGGCACCAATCCACTTCCTTCCCCACCTCCAAAAGGCAATCTTATGGATCCAGACTGGAGGCAATGAGCCCTATGTAAAAAGCATTCGCAAGTAGAATAGCACCTGTCCTGCATTGAGAAAGTGACCTTTAAAGGTAATAAATGGGAAAGTTTATTACCCATTCATTAATAAACAATCCTTCCTGTAAACAATTTGAACATTGTTTAGGCTTGTGCAGAAAACAAATTTTAAGACTGGTTCAAAGAAAATTAATATATAAGAGGTATTAACCCCTTCCCACTCTAGGGCGTACATGCCGATGGCAGCAGCCATCTTTTCTGACGTCACGAAGGGGGGATTGCATTAAACCTGCCCCACCGATGTAAAAATGTAAAGAAAAATAATAAAAATTTTAAAAAATAATAATAATAATAAAATAATAATAAAAATATTTAAAAAAGAAAAATAATATTTAAAACATAAAAACATGTAAAACGTTTATACTGTTGTACTCATGGTGGTTATTATGTTCAGCTTTTGTGAATGAAACTAATGTGAATATTTCCAGCATTAACAATTGATATTCACATAGCCCACATAGTAACTTCCATGAGTACTATGCCAACTTTTGATAAATGAAAAAATGTAAAAATTATATGTTAAAAAAATGAGAGGTTAATCCCTGTCCACCCTGTCAGGAAAAATGTTCACACTACTAAACATCAGTGGGGTCAAACTGCTCACTATATCCGTATATGAGTTCCTTGATGGGTGTATTTTACAATATTGTATTACTTGTTGGGGGATTGATACAATCGATGGCTCTGCAAATGCACCATGGTGCACTAAAAAAGCCAAATGCCGCTCCTTCCCTTCTGACCCCTGCGGTGTACCCAAATAGCATTTTACTACCATATATGGGATATTTCTAAAATCTGCAGAATCAGGGGATTACATTATAAGTTTTGTCTTATGGTTAAGCTCTGTCCTGGTTAACATTGGTCCAGAATAAAATGGATTAACCCTCACACCTAAAGGGTTAACAAACTTCCAGAGTGTTGTTTTGGATAGTTTGAGGGGTGCAATTTTTTAAATGGGGTCATTTACAGGGGTGTCTATCACGCAGGCCCCTCAAAGTGACATTCAATGTGAACTGTCCCCTAAATTTTTGAAACTTTCTAATTTTCTTAAAATTGTGAAAAANTGCTNCTANGTTTATGAGCCNCCTACCGCCCTAAAAAAGTAAAAGTAGGTTTAAAAAATGATGGCAACATAAAGTAGACATATTGAAATTATTATTTATTAACTATTTTGTGTGTATGACTATCTGTGTTACAAGCAGAAATTGTAACATTTTAAAAATGGCAAAATTTTCGCATTTTTCACGGAAAAATACAGACTGTATCAACCAAAATTTACCACTAACTAAAAGTACAATGTGTCATGAAAAAACAAACTCAGAATAAGTTGGATAAGTAAAAGCATTAAAAAGTTATTACCACATAAAGTGACACATGTCAGATTTGAAAAATAGGGCTTGGTCATTAGGGACCAAATATTCCGTGTCATTATGTGGTTAAAGTACAATGTGTCACAAAAGTCACATAAAGTGACACATGTCAGATTTGAAAAATAGGGCTGCGTCTTTTGGCCCCAAAATAGACCGCATCATTAAGGGGTTACTATGATCAAAGTCAGGTTCTATTCAATAGATTCATTCAGCTAGACAAGGTTACTGTATTATTTTAATCACTTTTGTCAAAACAGCACACCTTTCCTTGAAATGTCTTGCGATTAAATGGCTTTTCCCTATTGCATTTAATTCTTAAAAAAACTAAGACAATTTTAACTGCTCTATTCTGACAAAGTCTCAAAACTAATAAACATACCTATCCCCCTCAGGTCACTATTAAATCTATACTAAGTTGTGTACAAAAAGCAATTAAAACCAAATAAAAATTAGCATAACATGTGCAGAGCAAATCTGTTACATACTCTCCAGCTTTATTTTTTTTTCTTTGAGCAGAACCTCAAGTGATTTACTCTGGTGACCTCAAAGTACATGAATGCAAACATTGCTTTCCTAGGCCTAATAAACAACTGCTCAAAGACAGGGCCGCCGTCACGAACGGCCGGGCCCGGACTCATAAAGTTCCGGGCGGCCGGGCCCCCCCCGCAAAATGACAGGACGCCGTGACGTTACGGCGTCACTGCGGAGGTCGTCAGGCCTTTTTAAAGGCACATAGATGCCAAATATGGCGTCTATGTGATGTTATGCCGGCTGCCGGCAGTGGCCGGCGCCCAGTACAGGGCGCCGGGCCACTGCTGGGGGGTTGGAGGGATATGGGTAACTGGGTAAAAACTATTGCATGGCTGCTAATTTAACTTAATTTAAGTTTACTGTCCCGAATAGGTCTCGAATCAAATAGGGCCAGATTCAGATCTTTAGGCACACATAACTTAAGCTGGGCATACACTATAAGATATATTGTTCCAATCGAAAGATTTTTCAAGAGTGGGCAAAACCATGTTGAATTGCAGGGGAGGCAAATTAGATTATTTACAATCAGTATTAATACTGATTACTAATTGCAACTCTGAAATTTAACTCCCCTGCAATTCAACATGGTTTTACCTAATCTTCACTAAAGCTAGCCATACACTACGCAATTTCCAATCAAACTATTTAAAAAAAAATCGTTTACAATTTTTAAAAAAATCGTTCAGTGTATGGGAATGATTTTTCAGAGATCATCCGATATCGTTCAAAAATCTTTTTATTTTTAGGTCTTCACAATCTTAAATAGTTTTTTAGGTAAAAAAAATCGCTCAGTGTAAGGGCATTTTTTCCATACAATTATTGTAATGTGTATGGCGGTTTCCAATTTCTTAAAAAAAATATTTCCATTTTCATCCAATCTTCAGATTGGACCATTTATCTTATTAAGCCATGAGTGCCTAAAGATCGGAATCTGGCCCATAGTCATATGGCACATTACTGAAGACTGGATACCAAATCATGTCTATACGGGTCATAGTGTTGTGTTACAAACACATAGGTGGGATAAGCATGCATTCATTAACAAAGTCATGGAATTGAAACTACCATCATAATTTCACAAAAAATCCTAACATCAAGCAAGAGACTTTAACAGTTTGGGAATGCTGCAGGAATCATGAACTGCTCTATTACAGGAAAATGTCTTACAAAAGCTGCTTCTCTGTATATTGGCATTAGTCTAGTGTCCAGTGTAAGAGTAATCTGTTCTTCATCGCCTCAATTCAATACAGTTTAAGTTATGCAAACCCAATGTCTGAATGCCCAAAACCACTTTCCATAAAGTAACAAACTATACCATTCTATCTTAAAATAAAAAGTGTGGCACATTAGTTACACACAATGCAAGATGCAAATATATGATAAGACACCAGCCACTTACAAGGCTTTTCTGTTCTAATGGTCCTAATTCTAAAACTGTCAGAGTCTATACCTTGGATCATATATTTTGTGTTTCTAAATTACCCTATACCTTCCAGGACCCTGCTCTATATGACATTTGATTTGAGCAACCTCCTTTTTGTGTGTGTATATATATATATATATATATATATATATATATATATATACCTAAATACACACATATAATCCTTCTTTTGGTCAGTTTTGATGTGCTAAAGATCAAATGGGCTTTGGCAACCTTATAAAATATCAGGAAATTGTTGAAAATTCTTTTGCTGGCTGTATATCAGGCTTACAGTGAAAAAAAGGAAAGAAAAGCATAAAAGAAGGGCAAAAGGCGAAATGGTTTGTGTCCATTTAAGAAAAAATCAATAATAGCATAAAATTGATTTACCGCTTGTCATAAAACATAAGTAAGTGCTGGAAAATAGAGAAAATTGAGTCTCAATTTAATCTGCTCAAAAGCCACACTGTACTGATGAAGTGATCTGGGGAGAATAGCTACATAAAACGCAAAGACAGATACTTAATTGTCATATTAAAGACTCTCTCCTCTCCACGTATAAGTCGAGGGGCAAGATCTATTAATCATGTGGATAAGGGGCGCTGAAATCAAATCTCAATTAAAATCTGTTCAATAATGTCTCTCATATGTTTTTGAAGCATTAATTTTTTTCCCATCGATTTTACACCTCATAAATCAGATATGTTGCAGTGCATGTAATAGTTTATGGAGGAGAGGATTATGGTTTTATGAAGTTAATGCAGCAGAACCATTTAATTTACACAGGAGAAAGTTTTATAGCGGTTTCTGATTTCTATTATTTTATCAGAGCACAAGCCAACCTATTGTGCGGATACAGAAAGAACATAAGACTGTACGTTGTACTATAAAGATTAAGCCATATTATTAAGTAATGATCTTTTTTAAGTTGTAATACCAGCATAAATATTACCTAAACTTGAATAATAAAGTAGCTTGGTACTAGTGTAATGGAAAAGAATCAAGTATTCATGATGTTCTCCTTAAAAAATGTTGATTAATTTAGTTTTTATTATATTGTCTATAATGTTGTTTTTATAGTGTGGTATTGAGATAGTTATTCCTGTTTGTGATGTCTTATCCTGATATAGGGCTGTTGACTTTTAAATATGCCTGTTATTACAAGGAGTGACTTCACTATAAAAAGTTACCTGGATAGAGTCCTCGATGCACCTTGAGAAAGACGCCAAGCGAGTAGAAATGTGTTGGTGTTTGTGTGTGGGAATAATTTGCTTTGGAGAAGAGTTTCTCCGTCATGTGTTCTGGTGGATAATCATTCTTTATAGTGAATAATTTATATGCATTTGGTCAAGACATTGGAAATGTCATTATATATGCACATGGATTGATTCTCACGATTCCATGCTGGACGATACAGGGAGAGCCTGTGGTGGGCATATTTCTTTTTCTGTTATATGGTTCTAAGTAGTGATGTGCGGCAGGCATTTTTTTGGGTTTTGGTATTGGTTTTGGATCTGGATCTCCCTTCGTGTTTTGGATCTGGATGTTTTTTGCCAAAACCGCCCTTGTGGGTTTTGGTTTTGGATCTGGATTTTTTTGCAAAAAATGCAAAAAATGGCTAAAACCCGCAGAATTTTGGCCTTTTTTGGTCCCTAAAGTATTTTAGACCTCAATTACATTAGTTTCCACTCATTTCTAGTCAATTTTGATCTCACATTTGCTTAAAAATTATGCTTTGCATTTTAGATTTTTGATTTGCTTTAAATTACGCTTCAGGCTGACTACACTGCCTTCATAATTATCCAAACTATACTACTGTACTGTAGGTATGTATTTGTAAATTACAATGGTACATATATATATAT